>ML407369.1:0-11592 GCA_005239525.1 Nicotiana knightiana | reverse complement strand
ATTATACTCAACTCCTATTCCCTCAAGCTAAGGTTAGACCAAACACTTACCTCGGGTCCGAAGCATAGTAAACAACCCGAAACCACACGTTTGCCACGAGAATCCGACTCCAAAAGGCCCAACTCTATTCAAATAAATATCATACCGTAAATAACATCTCATGCACTGATTCTACTATTAAATTTAAGGTTACGACGCGAAATTAGGTGAAATGACCAAAACACCCCTCAGGCCAGCATCTCGAAGTCGGGTAAATTTTACATTTTCAGAACCCTCGTACTCTCACGAGTCTAACCATATAAGAATCTCTCAAATCGGAGGTCAATCACCCACCCAATTTTAGAAAAACCCAAGTTCTACCCAAAACACCCAATTTTCACCCATGGAAATCTTTGATTTTAAGTTGAAAACAAGTTAAATGATGCTAATGATTGAAAGAATGGAGTAAAACCAACTTACAAATGATTTGGAAGAAGTCTTGTTCTTGGAAAAAATGCCGAAGAGTTTTTGAGTTTGAGAAAATATGAAAAAAAGGAGTAAAAATTCGGTTTTGTACAGTGCAGGCTACTGGTTGGCATGGGAATTGCGAACAGGGGTTCGCAATTGCGAACCCTTCATACATTCCCAGCCTTCGCATTTGCGAACCTCTTGGTCACATTTGCGATCAGGCCTGCCCAGGTTAACCTTTGCATTTGTGAACCTCTTGGTCGCATTTGCGAACAGGCCTGCCCAGCTATACCTTCGCATTTGCGAACCTCCTGGTCGTATTTTTGATCCCTCTCCAGCAAGGGCACCTTCGCATTTGCGATGAATAGCTCGCATTTGCGATGCTAGCTTTGCAAATGCGAAGCCTGCAGATTAGTTGCACTAGCAAATTTCCAAGTTCAAAATATGCAATTCGTGGCCTATCCAAAACTCACCCGAGCCCTCGGGGCTCCAAACTAAATATACACACTACCTCAAAAACATCCTATGAACTTACCCGTGCTATCAAATCGCCAAAATAAAATTATATACATCGAATTAAGCCTCAAAATCCATGAATTCTATCAAATTTCATAAAACATCAAATTTTCCATTTTCAGTCCGAAACACGCCAAACGAAATCCATTTTCAACAAAACTTTACAGAAAGGACTTAAACCATATATAAGACCTGTACCGGGGGCCGGAACCAAAATACGGGCCCGATACCATCACTTTCTAATCAGATTTAATTTTCATTTTCCTTAAATATGTTCAGAAAATAATTTTACTCAAAAATTCATTCCTCAGGCTTGGGACCTCGGAATTCAATTCCGGGAATACGCACAAGTCCCATATTTTCCTACGGACCCTCTAGGACCGTCAAATCACGGGTCCAGGTCCGTTTACCCAAAATATTGACCGTAGTCAAATTTATTCATGTAAATATCAAATCTTAGCATTAGTTTCACAAAATTTCATATTTAAGCTGTCCGGCTACGTGCCAGGACTGTGCACACAAATCGAGGCAACAACAAATGAGATTTTCAATCCCTCGGTAATAAAGCAGGTGATGACCCCTTGGGTCGTCACACATATATTTTTAAATGTTCTCCGATTGTGATGACGAAGGCTTTCATTTTCGCTACCCAAACACCATTAACCCTTTTGCAAACCCTTTGAGCCGGTTACTCGTCTTTGATTACCCTCTTTGGAACCCGAAGTTGTTATTGGAAAATAAAAATAAAAAGATAAGTGTTGAAAAAAAAAAGAAACAAAAAATGACGAAAAAAAAATGAAAAAAAAAATCAATAAAAAACGGAAACAAAAAAAAAAGTTCCCTGAACTACGTTCGACTTGATTCCGAAAGGATACGTAGGCAGCCTCTCCCTGGGGTTCATCCACACCAAAATAAAAATCCACATTTCCCCAAGAGTTTAAGTCAGGGCAAGTGTTAAGATTCGGCGATGTGTCGCCTTAAAGGTTCCAAAGTTGTAATTCAACAACAAATTCTTTTTCACCAAAAGCCTATCCAAGTCCTTCCGATCAATCGGCAAAGATGTCCAGAATTGGAGGATACAGTTGTTTGGATCCAAATACAAGGAAATGAGGGATATTAAAATAAGAGAGTCTCGTTGGTGAAAACCCACACCGGCACCATGAGGCGACGGTAAGTAGAGAAATTAAAAATGAGAAGTCTTGTTAGAGAAAAACTCACAAAGAGCACTACAACGCGATGGTGGGAAGAGAAATGAGAGAGGTTAGTTGGTGAGAATCCGCAAAGGGCGCCACTGATCGAAAAGTATAATGGGTCACTGACATGGACGTAGTCCGGGGCAAGGTTTCTCAATCTCGAGGTAATAGTTGTGATGAATTTCTCAGAGTCGGAAGACTTACACGGATCAGGCATCCAGTCCAAATGTCATGTCATGTTCATTGAAGTCCACATGTACTCCAGATAAGTCCTTCTTTCCTTTCCCCGAAAGGGACACCTCTTGTTTAAATTCATTGTCCATTCTGTCATTTATTTTTCTTTTGAATCCCTTTCGATCTAACTCTGTCCCGAAACTAAGGCAAAGAAAAGATGTCAAGACTGATTTACAGGGCTCTCATTTGACACGGGTCAATATGCAAAAGGCACCCAGCCTCGTTAAGGGCATGGAGTCGATCCCGACTGGCCACAATGGCCGATGATTCAAACTCAAAACCTTGGAAGGAGAAAATCAAATTGAAGTGCCTATAGAGGCTAATGAATTTGAAAGGTTGAACCCCGCGTGGCCAACCATCTTGGCAAGGTTTGAAAAGCCGAAGTATTCCAAGTGACCTAAATTTACAGTTGGAAGACAAGTCAGAAGTGAAAGGCCAATAAAGGCGAAATAAAGTTGGAAAGGTTAAGTCCCACACGACTAACCGTCGCAGCAGAATTTGAGGGGCCAAAACTCCCCCCCCCCGATACTCTGGAAATCCAAAAGAAAAGCAAGTGAAAAGCCTACAAAGGCAAAATAAAATGTTGGGTCCCACGTGGCCGATCGCCATGATAAAATCTAGGAAGCCAAGGTCCTCAGGATTAGAGATGAAACCCAATCCCCATCAAGCAAGCGAGCAAGTGATTGATATTTTCATCAAAAGAACTGAGATCAAGCAGTTGAAAATCAAGGCAGCAAAACCATCCACCGTTTTAAACTAACAAATTGTTCTTTGTTCGAAAAATCCGAAACAAGTGCAACCAAAATAAATTGTGCAAGGGTTGGAAGGAGCTCTGCAACATCGACTCCAAAGAAAGGGAAGTTTCCTCCAAGAAATCTTTTTTCCGCATGCATAAAAAAAAATAATAACAAAAAAAAAAGAAGGAAGAAATAAAGAAAAGAAAAAAAAACAAAAGAGAGAAGAATTGAAGTTGAAAATAACTCAAAGTAGTATGGGGCCTCCGATCCCCAACTACACCTTCTCCCGACATGGGTGTACACGCTCCTTAGTCGATGCCAATTAAGGGTATACATTCCCTAATTGATATTTTTGTTTTCCAAGTTAAGGGTATACATTCCCTAATTGATGTTTTGCTTTTCCAAGTTAAGGGTATACGTTCCCTAACTGATGTTTTGCTTTTTCCAATTAAGGGTATACATTCCCTAATTGATGTTTTTCTTTTCCAATTAAGGGTATACATTCCCTAATTGATATTTCTTTTCCGACACAGGGTATACACTCCCGTAGTCGATGCTAATCAAAGGTATACACTCCTTGGTTGATGATTTATTTTCCAGTCAAGGGTATACACTCCCTGGTTGATGATTTCTTTTCCAATCAAGGGTATGCACTCAATGGTTGATGATTTCTCTGGTTGATGATTACTTTTCCAATCAAGGGTATACACTCCCTAGTTGATTTCTTTTCCCGACGCAGGGTATACACTCCCGTAGTCGATGCCAATCAAGGGTATACACTCCCTGGTTGATTTCTTTTCCAATCAAGGGTATACACTCCCTGGTTGATTTCTTTTCTCGACGTAGGGTATACACTCCCATGGTAGGTGCCAATCAAGGGTATACACTCCTTGGTTGATGATTTCTTTTCCAATGAAGGGTATACACTCCCTGGTTGATTTCTTTTCCCGACGCAGGGTATACACTCCCGTAGTCGATTCCAATCAAGGGTATACACTCCCTGGTTGATGATTTCTTTTCCAATCAAGGGTATACACTCAATGGTTGATGATTTCTCTAGTTGATGATTTCTTTTCCAATCAAGGGTATTCACTTCCTGGTTGATTTCTTTTCCCGACGCAGGGTATACACTCCCGTAGTCGATGCCAATCAAGGGTATACACTCCCTGGTTGATGATTTATTTTCCAATCAAGGGTATACACTCCCTGGTTGATTTATTTTCCAATCAAGGGTATACACTCCCTGGTTGATTTTTTTTTCCGACGCAGGGTATACACTCCCGTGGTCGATGCCAATCAAGGGTATACACTCCTTGGTTGATGATTTCTTTTCCAATGAAGGTTATACACTCCCTGGTTGATTTCTTTTCCCGACGCAGGGTATACACTCCTGTGGTCGATGCCAATCAAGGGTATACACTCCCTGGTTGATGATTTCTTTTCCAGTCAAGGTATACACTCCCTGGTTGATTTCTTTTCCTGACGTAAGGTATAAAATCCCGTAGTCGATGCCAATCCAGGGTATACACTCCTTGGTTGATGATTTATTTTCCAATCAAGGGTATACACTCCCTGGTTGATGATTTTTTTTCCAATCAAGGGTATACATTCCCTGGTTGATTTCTTTTCCCGACGCAGGGTATACACTCCCGCAGCCGATTCCAATCAAGGGTATACACTCCCTAGTTGATGATTTTCTTTTCCAATCAAGGGTATACACTCCCTGGTTGATTTCTTTTCCCGACGCAGGGTATAGACTCCCGTAGTCGATGCCAGTCAAGGGTATACACTCCCTGGTTGATGCTTTCTTTTCCAATCAAGGGTATACACTCCCTGGTTGATTTATTTTCCAACATAAGGTACACAATCCCTAGTTGATTTTATTTTGCAACATAGGGCTCCCAACCCCTAGTTGGTCTTGCTTTGAGGTATTGGGTATCCACTCCCTAGTCTGCAATAACTCCGGGTTTACCAATCCCGGCTTTTCATTGCTTTCAGTAATGGAGTAGCATAGATTTCGTTACAATAACTCACGTAATTTTCCTAGTGAAAACTGGGGCAGAAAATTTTGTTCATTTGTTTTGATTTTGTGCAGATTACGTTTCTAGGACATTGGAACTCGAGATGACCAAAAGAAGAAGTTTCGATCCAAAAATAACAAAACAAAAAGAAAAGATTGAATCCAAAACTGCAAAAATGAGGAAGATGTGGACTATTCAGGACGAGATTAAAGTCATCCGTCCAGTATATCCTGCTTTGAGGAACGACAAGACAAAACGAGCACCTGCGACTAGCAAGCATCACGATCCAGGTCAGAGTCAGCAAAAGATCAAGACTCAAGACCAAGTCTTAGATAGGAATCTTGTAATTTAGCAGCTGATAGGTTTTAGTTAGTCCTTCATTTTGTACTTGGGTGTAATAAGGAGATCAGCAGCAGTAACAACAGCAACCGTAGATCCCAGCTACCAAAACCTCCAGAACTACACTGACCTGATTCCTTGATAGCCAAGGATATGTAGGCAACCTTTGAAGCAGGGTTCGGTCAAACTTTTCAAAAACGCTTCACAATGGAACATATGAATAGGTAAAAGTCGTTTATTGCTGCTCACTTTGTCTTTGCCCGGAAACTCTTCGTGTTTCCAAGCAAGGAGGGGCAACTGTGAGCTTGTGATTTTTACTTGCCATATCGTCCTATAAAAATCTCAATAAATCAATTGATTTTATGAATTTTTGTTGATTTTCAGTGATTAATTGTGAAAGATTTGTATTTTTGCATATCCATAATTCATCTTTTAAAATTGTTAAAAATTGCATCACTACTATCAAGGAATTATAAAGTTATAATTAACTAAATAATAGACGAATGATGGTTATTTAACGTAATGTAGTTTTAATTACTAATTACTAAAAATTAATCATTTTATTCGATAAACCATAGATTTAATTAGGAATATAAAATTGGTCATTTTATTCTTGATTAATCTGTAAATAGATAAGGTTTAAATTAATTACTACATTTTTGGATTAATTTAGATTTGAACTTAATTAGATTAATTAGTTTAATTAATTAAGAGAGCCAATTGCGGACCTGGGTTTGAAACTACCCAGGCCCAAACCTAACACTACATTTCCCAAACATACCCAGCCCAATTACCACATAACCCGGCCGGCCCCCTACACTACCCAAACGACCTCGTTTGGTTTAATTGGTTGAATCCTGGCCATTGATCGAAATAGATCAGACGGCCAGGAATTCCACCCCCTTTAGTATATAACTGTCCTAACAACCCCCCTACCCTCATTTCATCAAAATCCTAACACCCCCAAACCCTAGCCGCCTCCTTATCCCCTCCGTCTCTCTCTATTCTGTATAACAAAACTCTAGCCGCCCTAGGGTTCCGCCGCCCAAAATTAGCCTACTGGCGGCAGATCTCCACTAATCGACCCCAACTTTTAACCAGATAACCCTCATCCTCCCCTCAACCCCGTCCCGTTATTAGTTCCCTCGAAAATCCACTTAATCTCCATTAATTTCGGATCTAGGAACCCATAAACCCTAGTTCCCCTATCGGTCGATTCGAATATTCTTAATGGTTGTAACCTACACGGATCGATAGCTCTCAACGAAGGCTATTGATTTCTGTGGGTCTGAGTCATTTTTCAAACCCTCCGGAGTCCGGCCAAGGTCCAGCGACCCCCAAGTTTTCCGGCCAAAGCTTTTCTAGAAAAAGAAACGGGTATTTCCTTTTTCTTTTTTAGGGTTTTACTGTGAAAGAAATCATGAACAAATTAATAGGTTTAATTACTGTTTTCATTGTTCCTTCTTATACCAGCTTCCTTATCTTGTCATTTTTCTCCTGTCTGCATGAACGTTTCCTTCTTGTAATTATTTCAGAACCTGAATAGACTTCCTTGTTTAGTAGATAACTTAAGATTCTTATTGTTATATCAGTGCATATCCGTTTCCTATCATTAATTCATGTTTGATCGATTGACCTTGTGTATTGTTAGATCACACATGTATACTTAGGTTAATTGAACCCTGTTTGGATATTGGAATGATATAGTTCAGGTTTTGATGATTCATGAGTTTTAAGTGTGCTTCATATGCTTGCATCAATTGATTTACCATGTTTAGTTTTTCTTTGTATATTATACTCAGCTGTTCGATCCCCTAACCTGTTTTCTGATTTTTAGTATATTGTTGAATTGATTTCGGCTCAACTCATCTTTGATTTAGTAGTCTGATTAGTTAACTATTAATTAGTTTGATTAGGTATATCCTTGAAACTAAGATAACTAACAGTATAATTGGAAACTAACTCTAAGGACCTAAACTAACTAACCTAGAACCTGAAAATAGCTCACCTAAAATCAACGATTGATTAGTGAGTTAATCATCTCAATTAGTCAATATTTAATAAGCTAATTACATACTAAGCTAAGAGTTAGTTAATTGCAGCTTTCACTAATGGTTAATTAAGTTGATCACTCAATTAGGTTAATTAAGTATAATGACTCAAACTGAGTTAATCACAATTAGATTTAAATCTAAAATAATTCACCAAAGCTTAAAGAATCAAGATTAGTTTTAATTAAGCCAAGTAAAATAGCATCAAACTAATAATACTTATCAGTCCTAGTTAACTAAGGAACCTGACTAGGTTTAGGTAACTAGAGTTAAATAATAACCCAAGTGAGTTTAACCTTGATTACCCGATGCTAAATTCAGGGACTCCAAGGGGTACATTAGGTAACTCAGTCTAGCAAATCAGATTCTAAGGTTAAAAGGGTATTTTCTAAAGTAAGGAAGTTGTAGCATAGGGGTAGCTGTCCCAGAGATAAGAAGGACAACTGCCCTATGTACTATTTCAGCCTTTTGGATGAGGAATATGTCAAAGCATATCCCATCCTTGAGCTCCCTATAAATAGAATTTCTTTTTACATATTCTGGACCTTTTTTTTGAACCTCGGGCCTTGCTGAAAATCTGGATACAGAGATTTCATACACACACACACAGTAGAATCCCTATACTAAAAGAACACTCGATTAGGTATAGAGATATCTGAAAAATCTGGTTTTCCTCAGTCTTGTTATTCTTGAATTTGGGTGGTAGCTGACTGGTTTTTCTGTGTTTCAAAAGTTTATCCGGTTGAAATCTGTTTTATTGCTGGTTTTGCTTCAATTTCTGGTTTTTCATGCTCTCACTTCCTGGGTTTCTCTACTGCTAGTTTTGTTGCCTGTTAGTTGCTGTGTTTACCTCCAGTTTTTTAGCATCTGGCCTTTATTTGGTCAAATCCCTTTTGCTATTTCACTCTTAAAGGTATGTATTAAATCATCTGCTCTTAATGAAATGTTGAACTGGAATCTTCTTCTTCTACTCCCTGCTTAACCTAGCTGTTCTTGATGAATGAGGTTGTTTCTTCTGCTTTATGTAAATGTGATTGTATAGATGTTTATCAGCATGTTAATGAACCCGTGAGTGTGATAAATATTGTTTTGTGGTTGGAATATTCTGGATATTTCAGACTAAAGGTATATAAATGTAGTTGATAATCGTAGTTCTACTTTCCAAAAAGGGCTGCACTAAGGTGTAGAATCTGACCTTCTCTATGGTCAGGTTCTCTCTATAAGTGTGCAGAAAATTTGCTTTCAATTGAGTCTCTTTGGTCCATAAAGAGATTTAACAAGCAAGTCTCTAGATAGGTTAGTATTAGCGCTAGGGTAGATGAACTTGACCTGTTAACGGTCAAATTCACACCATGATAGTGCAGAAAAGTAGTATAAATGGCTGAAGTTTACCCTTCAAAATGAGTATAAAGTATGTTGTCGTTAAGGGCATTAGAGTGAGAATCTGAACCCTTGGATGGTCAGATTCATCCTCTAAAAATGCCTAGATAAGCAAAGTTCCTATAGAGTTTAGAATTATGTCTGTATTAGCACTTGGGTAGTTGAATCTGACTCATTAATAGTCAAATTCACCCCCTAGGTAGTGCATAAACAGTAGCCTAGGGTGCTAAAAATCACCCTTTACGGATATAAAGTGGATAATCAAAGGCTCTTTAGAGGAAAGAATCTGAATCCTTTATTTTGATCAGTTTTATCCTCTTAAAATGCCTAAATAACCAAGTTAAGGAATTGATATGAACTGAAGGTCCAAAGTATGAAAAATGACATTCCGGAGTTGAGTTGATCCTTTCTATGATCATATTCACTGAGAAAGCGCATAAACAATTCTGCCATATAGTATGGTTTAAACACACGCAATATTAGGATTAAAACCGACCTATTCATGGTAAGTTTGGTTTTGGTAGTTGCACAACACCTAAATTATATTGGGGTGTTCTACATATTACAAAGAGAAGGCTCAAACGTAAGTCCTCGAGGGAGTTTCGAGTCAGCAAATTAGTTAGAATATTATTTTTAGTTTCTTTCATTCTAGAAAGTGTATAGCGGCAGTCAAGTTATAATTCCCCTGTATTCAATTAGCTTTTCATTGTAATGTAATTTAAGCCTGGACTGTACGCTTAATTTCAGTTTTATTCATGTCCTTGGAATTTCGAGTTTACAATTTTGTCTGTTCTGTAAATGATATTAGACAAAAGAACGTATGTAAAATCTGTATAAACACCCCGTTTGGATTTTAGGAAAAAATGGTTATTTCAAATTTAGTAGAGTTTCAACATGAATAGAAACATTAGATTACCTTGTGTCTCATAAATCTGCGAAAATCAATGTATCCATACATGTGAATTTTAAGCTTTTAGAAATATGAGATCAGTTTGTTTTAAATTGATATGAATCACTGCCTCAAAAATTAATAAGACTGCCTGTGGTTCAATCTTTTTTTTTTGCTAGAAATCATAAAAGTTCTGAAAGTAGCATGATTTTGCCTTGCCAATTCATTTCAGAATTAATGAGTATTTTAGATTCATGTTTAGGCTGCCAAAAAATGGAAAACCAGTAAATCCGTTGTGTTATGCTCATAAGTATATGGATGAATGAACGTGTATTTTTGATTACCATATTTCCTATTTATTCATCAAACTGGAAAGTAAAGATTATTAAGACTTAGTTGGATTTCCTGAACTAGTGACCACCCTATAAAATATCCACAATTAGGATTGGCCAAAAGAGTTAAATGATAACTTGGGATAAATATGGCCATAGACCAAGATTTGTGTCCTTTAGAATTTAATCTTAAACAATCTTCCACATACCCTTTAGGTTGAAAAATACATCTTTAGGCTGAAATTTGGAAAAAAGAATCAACTATTATCTCAAATTACCCTAAACTACACTCGGGAGTGGCAAATCATGCCCCCGACCCTGACTCCAAACAACTACTAAGACGCATATAGCAACCACAGGTGCATTTCATGTGACGTGATTACCATGTGTTCAAAAACAACAAGTGTACGTCATCGTAACTTGTCCAAGATAAATCCATAAAACGTCCTAATTGATTTTAAAACTAAAATGTTTCTTCATATAGAAAACATAAAGAATAATCAAACATCGCCTCAAATAGGCACTATAAAATCGTCATGACCATAGTCTTGACTATGTAATCTACACTCGGGTGCGGCAACTCATGTCCCCGTCTTCAACTTCAAATTATAATGAAAATTACATATTGAGTTGCGGGTGCATTTCAAGTGGCGTGGTTATAATATGTGTGAGCATGTAATTTTTAACCTACTATATGTTCCCACAAAATTCAATAAATTAATTAATGATTATAAACCTTGTTGAATTTTAATATCTGTGTGTGAATTATCTACATTACATGAGTCACGACTTGTCTTTTAAAATTTCATAAATGACTTAAAGTCGCATGATTCGGTGCACGACTTCAATCATTTTTATTACGGAAAATTATTCTCTAAATAATCACATTTTTTAACTAGAAATTTCAACCTTTGATTTACTCAGTAATTAAGATTTAAACTAGAGTTACTCAATATATTACTTGTGATCGATTGAAATAAATAACAACAAAATGTTGATTATTTGACACAATGTAGATTTAATGATTAATTCATTCATTGTTTCCTAACAAAATTGTGAAATTTATTCCTTAAGTGATATGAGTATCAAATAGAATGTTATTACTCTTAATTAATTTATAATTAGACAAAAACTAAGTTAGAATTAATCACNCGTTTAAGCCAAGTTCAACCCCAGCCATTGATCTATCCTTGATCCAACGGCTGGGAACTAACCACCCGTTTAGTATTTAATTGCCCGAACCCCACCCCATACCCTTATTCATCTGAAACCCAACCCCTGACCTAAAACCTAGCCGCCCCCATTTCCGTCTCTCTCTCATCTCTCTAAACCTAAACCCTAGTCGCCCCAAAATCCTACCGCCGTCCGGCCACCAGACCTCCTCCAATCACCCCCAAATTTTCACCCTATGATCCTCTCCTCCCCCTTAACCCCATCCCACCATCAGCTTCCC
>ML407366.1:0-29906 GCA_005239525.1 Nicotiana knightiana | reverse complement strand
GAAAGTCATAACCGAGGGTTTAGAGGTTGGATTAGAGATAACGATACCTCGGGTGCAATCTAAAGTGAACTGTAATGCAATCTAGCTAGCGTAACTTGAGAGAGTGCGTCTAGTAAATTATCATAATTACTTGAGAGAGATTTATGGTAGATAGAATGTTCATGATTGATAGAGACAACTAATTAAACTATAAGAAGTATCCAAGAAGTAAGTTCACCAACGGGGGAAACCATAACCTTAGACCTTTATTATAATTGTTTACACCATATTATTAGTTAATCATTAGTTTATTAATTTTGTCAGTAGAAATAGTAAAATACCACCAATTGATATTCGAAAGTCTTGAGAAAATTGATTCAGTAAAAGTTTCGTATTCTGACGCCTTGATTGATACATAAATTCCCTGTGGGATCGACTCTGGATGTAATACCCCGGATTATATTTGCAGCGCCCGTTTAATCTTTCTATAAGACATAGTTGAGCGTGATCAAACCCTAAACGATTTAGGGGAATCGTCGTTTTGAGAGAGAAAGAGAGAGAAGGCGTAGAGAGAGAGAAGACTGTCGTTTGAGAGAGAAGGACTTAAATGATGTTTTAATATTAAACATATACGTTCTAAATATTATGTTCTAAATACGTGGAGGGAAAAGAATTATCAAAAATTGTTGTAATTAGTGGCGGTTTTGAACCGCTGTAATTTAAAAAAAAATGCGGTTTTAACATATGTCCTAATAGCGTCCGCCGTAATATGATATATATTGCATTATCTAACGGCCGCAATAATTCCGGCTTTTGCTAATACAACATTAAAATAAAATAACTTATCTCACACCAAGTTCTTATATGCATGGATCATTCCTGAATTTTAAGCTACACTACTGATGTTCACCCAAATATAAAATAAGTCAAAGAACATCTAACTTTTTTGGTTTGATTTTTTTCCCCCGATTTTTCTTCCTCATATACAAATAGGCTATAACGTGTTGCAAACAATTTATGTTCCTATTTTCCGTTTAAAGTTTTTATCTAGACTAAAGTGTTTTTTTCCCTTACATTTGGGGAGGGGAAAGTGGGAAATAGGAAAAGAATTATAAGGTAGGAAATAAATCATTCACTAATAGGCCTGGAAAGATGGTTAAAAATAATAGTTATCCACCTAACCCAACCCGTTAAAAATGGGTTGGATAACTGAATTTTTTAAATCGGGTTGAATATGGATAATTGCCCATATTATCCATTAGAAAAAGAAGAAATGGCGTGGGGTAGCCACAATTTAAGGTGGTATTTACTTTTTATCCAGCATTTTTAATGCTGAGCAAAAGTAGCCACTAGTCTATTAAAATTAATATGAATAGACAATGTTACCCTTTCCTTCCCAAATAAAAATACACCATTTTCATTCCTTATAGCTCTACTTCTCCTTTTGCAATGGGTTTCTGGCGTTTGTATGAGTGTTTCCATTATTTTCATATGTGAAATTCACTTTTGAACAGAAGAAACGAATTGCTTAATCATATAAATGCTTGTCCTTAACTTTTTAACTTGAAACATGAAGTTAAGGACTGCTTGTCCTTAACTTTTGAACTTGAAACTTGAAGTTAAGGACTGCTTGTCCTTAATTTTTTAACTTGAAACGTTAAGGACGGAAAACTATAAGTTAAGGACCCATTGTCCTTAACTTTTTAACTTGAAATTTTAAGTTAAGTACTGGAAACTATAAGTTAAGGACATATTGTCCTTAACTTTTAAACTTGAAACTTGAAGTTAAGGACTGAAAACTAGAAGTTAAGGACCCATTGTCCTTAACTTTTTAACTAGAACTTTTAAGTTAAAGACTGAAAACTATAAGTTAAGGACCTATTGTCCTTAACTTTTTAACTTGAACTTTTAAGTTAAGGACTGAAAACTATATTGTCCTTAACTTTTTAACTTGAACTTTTAAGTTAAGGACTGAAAAATATTAGTTAAGGACTTATTGTCCTTAACTTTTTAACTTGAAACTTTAAGTTAAGGACTGCTTATCCTTATCTTTTTAACTTAAAACAAGAGAGTTAAGGACTGCTTGTCCTTAACTTTTGAACTTGAAACTTGAAGTTAAGGACTGCTTGTCCTTAACTTTTTAACTTGAAACGTTAAGGACTGAAAACTATAAGTTAAGGACCCATTGTCCTTAACTTTTTAACTTGAACTTTTAAGTTAAGGACTAAAAACTATAAGTTAAGGACCTATTGTCCTTAACTTTTAAACTTGAAACTTGAAGTTAATAATTGCTTGTCCTTAACTTTTAAACTTGAAAGTTGAAGTTCAGGACCTATTGTCCTTAACTTTTAAACTTGAAACTTAAAGTTAAGGACTGCTTGTCCTTAACTTTTTAACTTGAAACATGAAGTTAAGGACTGCTTGTCCTTAACTTTTGAACTTGAAACTTGAAGTTAAGGACTGCTTGTCCTTAACTTTTTAACTTGAAACATGAAGTTAAGGACTGCTTGTCCTTAACTTTTGAACTTGAAACTTGAAGTTAAGGACTGCTTGTCCTTAATTTTTGAACTTGAAACTTGAAGTTAAGGACCTTCAAACATGCGCAAGGGTATTTTCAAACTTGCGCAAGGACCTTCTATCACGTTCAACCTCCTCCTTGAGAAGTTATAGCATAAGTATATTTTCGTCCAGTCAGGTAAAAATTCATTAAACTAATGGCTAAAGAATAAATACATTTAAAATACTGGCTTTAAAATAAAGACAGCTTCTATTAATGGCTATTTGTACACATCCCCCTTAGAAAAATGAGTAACCAAATGGGTAACCAATGGGTAAAACATGGATAATACAATTATTGAAAAATTATTTCAGTAATGTTTTTCAGTTGCAAGGGGCAACAAATTCATATTAGAGTTTGAGGCTAATACGAAATCATGAATGAATAATATGGTTACTTATTTTATCCGTCGGTTAACCCGTTTATTACCCGTGTTAAATATGGGTCGGGTCGGATAATTTACCCGTTTTTTCCATTACCCGTTTCGACACGAACCATACCCGACCCGACCCGCCCATTTACCACTCCTATTCACTAATAAAGTAAAAGTTAAAGATAGCAAATAAAAACTAATAAGATTCCTTCTCTTTTTGGCCTCCTAATAAGACACTTTCTTCTACTAATAGGTAATAAGCAATTATCTAGGGGATACAGATATATGCTAATTAATAATTGTGATTAATTAGTAGTATATACCTAGTATATACTTTTTATGTACCTAGTATATACCTAGTACTAGTAATTAGTTAATGATTATTCTACTAAAGGTCTGGAAGAGCGATTGATGCTTGATGTCAGATAATAGTGATCTAAATATTGGCCATTATTTCTGACATGGAATCATTATTACGTGACAAAAAGCAACCCTTTTCATCACTTTTAGGGATACTATGCCGATGGATTTTTTTTCATTTTTTTTCGGCTAGGCGATGAACTGAAATGTAAAAGGACTGTTGTATAAAAAGTACAATACATCCTTTCCGAAGGATGCGGTCATGCGGACAACACTGATAACGGAATCAATTTTGGAGATTCTTTTATCCGTAGAATGCGCCTAACACTGATTTACAACTACTCCCCCTCTATTTCTTTTTATAATTTTAACTTCAATCGGAGTTGGGGAGTTAAGAAGTTTGACCGAGAGTTGATTTTCTGTGCAAAATTTGAGATCAATCGGAGTTGATTTGATATATTTCGGCATCGAATGCAGAAGTTAGAAGTTCATACATTCGTTAGGCTTGAATCGATGCGCGATTCATGGTCTTAGTGTTGTTTGATATGATTTGACGCTTCGAGCGAACTTGTTGGTATGTTTGGTTGAGGTCGCGAGAGGTTTCGGGTAGATTTCAGATGGTTATCGGGTTAGAATTGGGACTTAGAAATTTCTCATGTTGCAGGTCTAGTTTCCTTATTCGCGATCGCGTGGGTTGATCCGCAATCGCGGATGCTTATTTGGAAAGCTATGGATTTAGTGTTATGCAATCGCGTGAAGGTGTTTGTGATCGCGTAGCTGGAGAAGGTAGTCAATCGTGAACGTGTGGGCTAAGTCGCGTTCACGAAGAGGAAACGAGGCAGAAGCTGGGTCACACACTTTGTTCTTCGCGATCGCGTGAAGAGGGTCACGATCGCGTAGGTTTGAGGAGTTAGTGCATGGCGTTTGCGTGGTACTTTTCACGTTCGCGTAGGGTTAATATTTGGGCCGCTTTGATTATGCTTCGCGATCGCGGAGCATTTTCTGCAATACCAATTGAGGACTTCTGGACAAAATATAAAATATAAAAAATGAGGGTTTGAGCCATGTCTCATAATTTAATTTTGGGAGCTCGGTTTGAGGCGATTCTTCGAGAAATTTTCAAAGGGGTGATTGGGGTAAGTGATTCTAACTCGGTTATGTTAAATTACATGAATATATCATTGATTTCATCATTTAATTAGTGATTTGGGTTGAAAAATTTGGGGGTAATGGAGAAACTTCTCATGCCGAATTTTTGGGATTTTAGTGGCATTTTTGTGTCGGACATGAGTAATTTTGTATGGTTGGACTCGTGGTTGAATGAGTGTTCGAATTTTGTAAATTTTGTCAGATTGCAAGGCGGGGGCACGGAGTTGACTTTTTGAGTTGACTTTTTTAAGAACTTAGTATTTTCATATGGAATTGATTCTTATAGTACGAGTTAATTGTGGCTAGATTCGAGGCATTTGGAGGCCAATTCGCAAGCAAGGGCTTATTGGAGTAGAGAGTCGCACAGTTTGAGGTAAGTAACACTTCTAAACTTGGTTATGAGGGTATGAATCCCTAAGAGTACGTGCTATGTGATTGGTGTTGAGGTGACACACATACTAGGTGGCGGGCGTGTGGGCGTGCATTTTAGTAATTGTGATTCAATCGATTCTGTGGAACTGTTTAGTTATTTGTCTTAATATTATTATTGTACTCTATGTGTTAGAGCACTTGAGTTGTGACTTATGTTAGAAAGCATGTTTAGGCTATGTACTGGTGCTATTCGGACCCACATTGGTCGTTCTTTGTTGTTGAATTATTTGCTTAATCGCAATTATGTACTCAGTCACATTCGTCATTGCATATCATATCTCGGTCTCTGTTATCATACATTGTCACATCATGTATCATTGATTTGGGTTGCTTGGCATGAGTGTTGTGAGCCCGATAAACTGGAGATATTAATGATTGAGTGAGGTCGAGGGCATGTTTATGAGTGATATTGATGGGATCGGGTTGTACGTAGCAGTGGGTACTATTGACTCATGATATGCACACCACAACAGGTATTATTGGTTCACGATAGGATCGAGCTACACGCTGCAACAGGTTTTATTAACGCTTGGGCAGGATCCATCCCTCAGGAGTCTGCACACCTACAGTGAGCACAATTTCTATTGATTCATGATGGGATCGGGCTGCACGTCGCAGCGTGTATCGTACAATGTTGAGTGATTGAGTGTTCTGCGTGAGAATTGAGTCTGTCAAGTTGGGTACTCTCAGAGTATGAGTAAGCGAGGCTTTCATTGTGTTGCATCACATACGATTTGCATATTGGCATGTAGATATATAGATGTCATATTCCTCATATCATTCAGACTTGGCATATTTTATTGGTGTTGAGTTTACTGGTTAAAACCTGGAAACATGTCTACATTCCTATACTGGTACCTCCACACTATGAGTTTTCTTTACGATATTATTGTCATATTTTCTGTCATTTCCTACTGCTTAATTTTGTATATGGACTATATTGTTTGAGCTCGTCACTGCTATCAGCCCAAAAGTTAGACTTATTACTTATTGAGTTGGTTGTACTCACGATGCACTCGTACTTTGTGTGCAAATTCAGGTATTCCAAGAACGACGGTTGCTGATTTACGGAGCTTCTTCAGCCAGAGATCATCGAGATAGCTCCCTTGGCATCCACAGACCTGGACTCTCCTCCTTTATCTTTTAGTTTTATATACACCGTTCTACCTTCTTAGACAGTGTTTCAGTTGTCGGAACGTGTTATTGTATAGACACTCATGTACTACGTGTCACCCGGATCTTTTGGGAAATTTTGTATTAAGTTGTAGCGTTTTCATCCAGTTTTTAGTGGCTGTTAAAAACAAATGTTGGAATGTCACATGGATATGGATAAGGGTAAAGAAAAATGTTTGCAGAGTGATGGTCAGAGTAACTGCTAAGAAACCTTATTTCTTCAAGTGATAGTTTGAAGGAGGATTAATTATCTCATAATGAAGTTGAGAGTTCAATTTGTGAATATAATAGAATTATCCCCCTTTACTTTTGTTGCATATTATGTAGAACTGGTCAATTTAATTTGATAGCTTTTTGGCTCCTAAGACACCGCTAGTGGAAGGTTTAACCAAATTTCATATTATCTTAGCAACGTGAGTTGCTTCAATATTTCCTTCAAAACGTGATATTTTGCGATTTAAGGGAATACGGCGCAATCTTTCTCAAGAGAATCGACTCAGGTATTATAAGGATAAACCCTTCCTTCTTTTTGGCATGATCTCGTCATTACATAAGTTTGATAACGAGACATAAAAAAAAATTCATTTTCCGAAATTTACGTATGTTTTCCTATTCTTGTAGTCACAATATTCTCTTTATCGGGACTTCATATTCAATTGAGTATTTTTTTTTCCAGTCAAGAGAGTAGAGAATCTATATATACATAATTACAGTATTTTTATTACCATCGAGTTATAATCGATGGGCAGGCCCCTATTGGGCAACCTCTGATCAGATGGTAAGTTATATACCGAACCTAATGTGGCTGAGCGCCTATGAGCGAGCCCAGTTGGTCGAGATACAGAGCCTAGTATGGGCGACCGCCTATGAGCGAGCCTACTACGGAATAGCAGTTTTATATATATATATATATATATACCGAGACTTATAAGGCCGGACAACTATTTTACTTACTATATTGAGAGAGTTGAGTCAGTATCAGTAGGTAAGCATATCTTCAGATTATCTTTGACTTCCAGTTGTTTTCAATTGTTATATTAACAGTTCAGTTCAGCTTTCAGTATATTCCCTTATATACTCAGTACATTATCCGTACTGACGTCCTTTTGTTGGGGACACTGCATTCGTGCCTGCAGGTATAGATATTCAGTTTGACGAGCCTTCATAGTAGACGAGGTTGGCTTCAGCGAAGGATCGGTAAGACTCTACCTCATTCGGAGTGCGACCAAGTCTATGAGTCATCGTATCAGAGTTTTACTACAGACTTATGGGCAGGCCGGTACCCTGCCCCAGTTTTAGTCCAATAATCTTAGAGGCTTTGTAGACAAGGGTTGGTTTGTAAAATATGTGAGAGGCTTTGACGGCCTATATGTATTCATGTTTTAAGAACGATAGTTTATTGATATAGTATTGCCCACTTACAGTTATACATTACGAGTTGTGACCATGTTGGCCCATGATAGTTGTAAAAGGAACGAATGAGTTACAGAGTGGTTCGCTCGGGCTACTACGACACCGGGTTCTAACCACGCATCCCCAAGTTCGGGGCATGACAAAAGTGGTATCAGAGCGGGTCATGTCCTAGGGAGTCTACAAAGTCGTGCCTAGTAGAGTCTCACTTATGAGTGTGTTGCGCGCCACATTTATAACTGAGAGGCTATAGGGCATTTAGAAAATGTTACCCTTCTTTTGTTTCTTGATCGTGCCATAGAGCTGAGCCGTAAGAAGACAGTATGAAAGTTTACGCTAGGTTTTGTATGCACTAGAGGGTGAAGGTATTACATTAGAACTTTAAGGCGTAATTTCCACCTATGTTGACAGGAGGTTATGAAAGAAACAGAAGATACAATGCAAGATGAAAGATAAGTAACGTAAAGGTGAAGACAATGTGAGATACTCAAGTAGAAAAGGTTGTGAATAATCGAGAGTTCAGATAAAGGTTGGGTTTTAGTTTAGTAAACAGAGGAGACCCTAGTGAAAATTTGGTAAATCTCTAATAATTAACATTCGAGGACGAATATTTCTAAAGGGGGGAAGGATGTTACGTCCCGTACCTTAGCATTAGGATATGCCGTAGTAAATCCATATGAATTCGAAGGGATTATGTCTATTAGGAGGTTATAGAAGGTTTAAGACATTATTATCATGAGAGCCCATAAGTTTAGAACCTTGATACCATTAGATATTATGTTAGTGTGGTACTTTATTTTAACTGAAGTATTTTAGTAAAAGTTTTATAGGTATAATTTTGGAATTGTGTCCTCTCAAACTTCTATTCTTTAAAAGGAAAGTTTTCTCCCTAAGCTTCTTAATGCTTCTTTAATATTTGATGGATATTTGATTGTTAACAAGGCACTGTTAACCCGATTTTTTATTAAACAGGTTCACAATCTTTAAGAACTTACTAGATCATTATTTTTCTAATGTCTATTAATATATAGTGATAATTTAAGCTCTTACCTTAAATTAGTACCTTGTTAAGTAGGAAACATATAATTTAGGAGGGAGTACTATAATTTATGTAAAACTCATTTATATATTACAATTAAATATGTACCAATATCATGCAAAAGAAGCCCACTCTCTGTGAGTTTTATTTTTGTTTAAGTAGTGAATTACATTGTCACTCATTTTCCATGAATAAGAGCGTTTGAAATTCCAAATTTTATATTTATCTTGCTTTAAATTATAGTTATAGTATAAGAAAGTTTATGAGATTTTCTTTATTGTAAAGCTAGAATTCTCACAAGGAAAAAAGACTATCTTTTTACCATTTTAAGAATTAAGCATACAAAAATTTGTACTCTTTATATGAGATTAGGAAAATTAGAAGTTAAGAAAATATATGTATTTTTACATAAATATTTTAATAAAATAATAGTGTATGAATTAATTTTATATGGTACCACATGACCATGATAGTAGGGTATAAAGTGTATTAAAAGTGAGTACTATTTTAAGTAAATTGAGATAATTTTTAATTATGCGGGTAATTGATAAATTTTTGGGTAATGGGACACTACCTAATTACCTAATAAGTAGATAAAGATTAAAATACCCCTTACCCCCACGTGGCAGCACCTCCTTAAAGCATATGTATGACTATTAAAGATTAATAAATAGACTCGCTCATAGGCGCTCGGCCATACTACGCTTTGTATGTCGACCAACTGGGGTCCCTCATAGACGCTCGGTCACAGTAGGCTCGGTATATAACTTACCATTTGATCTGAGGTTGCCCAATAAGAGCCTGCCCATCGATTATAGCTCGATGGTAATCAAAATACTGTAATACTGTATACATAGATTCTCTGCTCTTATGACTGGAAAAAAAGAAAAGATATACTCAATTGAATATGAAGTCCCGATAAGGAGAATATTGTAACTTGCAAGACTAGGAGAATATACGTAAATTTCTGGGATATGAGTATTTCTTTATGTCTCGCTATCAAACTCGTGTAATTACGAGATCATGCAAAATGAAGGAAGAGCTTAGCCTTAACATACCTGGAGTAGGAAAAAATTTCGTGTGATATTCTTGAGAAGGATTACACCGTACTCCTTTAGAACCGCAAAAACTTTTGTTGCTAACGCTGACTTAATAATTCTCGTAAGAAATTGTTTGGTTGCAAGAATTTCGTTGAAACCTTGTAGGAAGATTCTAACGTCTGGTAGTGTCTTTCTATATGAGACGATGAAGTGTTTTGTTACTAAGAAATTTTTGTTGAAAGACTTTCAGGGATTTCTGACGCCTAATTGTAAGCCTTTTGGTATTTGAAGATATTAGAGATGAACTGCTTGTTACTAGTTTTGTCAAAGCTTCATATCTGATTGGTATTGAAATACTGGAAACATTACTACTTTGCAAAAGCTCCACATTTGATTAGTATTGAATATGTTAGTGTTTGAGAATCACATGTGGTTTTGTATTCAAAATCTTAGAATGAAGTGTCTTAAAATCACTATATTATGTTGCCACCTAACTACAATTGACAAAGAGTCATTTATTTGGTTAGTGTCTTGTTGCCACGTGGCAGTGGAGAGAGATTTTAGTCCTATCCCATAACTAATTAATTAATTAGGTAATGTCTCGTTACCCGGTAATTAATCAATTACCCGCATAATTAAGAAATTATCTCAAATTACTTATAATACTACTCACTTTTAACACACCTTACTATTATGGCCATGTCGTACCGTGTATGGTACTAGTCAATAAATACTGGGTATTTTAGCTCGGGCCGTATTTTATCCCAAAATATCAAACTTCGACAAAACTTTAACGTACAAAAAATGTGGGATGTAACATCTCATTTCAGAGCTTTCATCAATTTTCTTATAGCGTACTTTCACATGCGAAAACATGGGGCGTAACATCATTCCCCCCCTTTGGAACATTCGTCCTCGAATGTTGACTGGTGTACTTATCATTTCCATAGCCTATGTCTTCCAAATACTTTATTACTCTCTTTGGCATCTAGGCAACTGTTCTATGGAAAAGGCCAGGGCATTCCCCCATTTGTCTCTTCCTCACACCATGACTTATGGTCGGAATCCTTCCAGTCTCGTAACTGTTGCTACCTTCTATCATGCAGCATGCACGACTCTGATCTTGTAAGTGCGCTTATGCGTCTCTTCTTTCCTTTTTTCCTCCGATTTTTAGCCATTACTGAAGCCTTCGCTCGGTATTTTGTCAAACTTACGAATATTGCTATATCTTATTTTATAGACCTGGTTATCCATCTGTATGACTTTACTGCATCTAAGTAGGCCATACTATACCATAACTCTTACCTTGATTTCTCGTTACTGAGGTCTGCTACCAAATTCTAGGTTACTTTCATTGCTTATCCAATATGTATAAATCTATGTCCTTTAATGCTTCTACATTACTGTTCATCTTAAGAATGCCGACCTAATCTCATCTCAAACTTTATAACTTTTATCCATCCATTGTTGATCACCCCAATATTGATCTACTATCTACCCCTGATAACTTAACCTTTTATGTAACACTGTCGCTAGGGTTCACGTTGCATCGGGGCACACCCCGAACCTGGGGTGATATACCATGATTTCATAACCATATCTCACGTCATCCCAATGTGATTCACCGTGCATGGGTATTTTAATCCTGTCCAATTCATGAGATCCCTTTATTTTCTTCGTTATATCATTACTTAATCGAAGTCCCAAACGTCATCCTTTATCTATCACAATTATACCCTCATTCTATTATTAGGGCAGCATTCCGTTTCTTCTAAATGCTATTAGTCTTAGACTCATTTGAGTTGATTCAGGATATAGTGAGCTTTGTATAACTTAGAGAAACCATTTTCTCTTCTTGTTTTCATGGTCTTAATCTTGAGGACATATCCATTTTTGTTACCTTCTCACTCGCCCGTTCTTATCCTTACTCCTAATTTCTAGAACCTTGTCGCTTCACCATACAATAGCTTGCGACCTACACATATCTATTTATATTACTTGCAACCTTTCAACTTGCTTGCATCATAGATTTTCTTATGTCATTTTGGAACATCAAGTGAGACATCACATTGCCTCTAACTCTTCTTTACTCTCTTAGTCAGGCTTTTCGAAACCTAGACCATAGGCTGGGAGATATGTTACTGACGATGCCGCTATTATTCCTAGATACTGAATCCCGATGCTTCTAGCCCTCTATCTGAAGTATGGATTATTCACAACCTTATGCTTTTGAGTATCTCATACATTTTCCACCTTTATCTTACTTACCTTGAAATCTCGCATCGTATCTTCTACCTGTTTCATGACCTCCCTTCCACCTAGGTATGATTCACATCCACGTGTTGATGTTCTATTATAATACATGCACCTCTTTAAAAAATCTTGTGAGAGCTTCATACTAACTTCTTATAAGGTTGGTACTCTTCTAACTGGCTTTATCGTAGAGCCGTTATAGAATATGGCTACTGTACTATCTCTCTTGTACCTCTGATATTTAAGAGTAATCCTGCAATGTTCTCAATCACGTGGTCTATAATTTTCTTGGTCCAATAATCAGGCTCCTGATTTACTTTGTTGGTGTAACTCTTTATTTTCCACTTCCCTATGATTAACCTTCATGTAGGCTTAAGCTATTTTCCGAACTGCGGCTCATGGTATTAGTTATTCCTTTAGACTTTTATGGACGCTATGGAATATCCATGATACAATCCTAGCAATTCAATCATTTGTCTATGACTTGGACTTAATTCTTTCTTTTAACTTATACTGGAGTCTTCTATGTCCGTATGATTGTCAACATATATGTTGCATGTATAAAACTCCAATCTCTTAAGTGCATCCATAACGTAACTAACTCTGGATCATTGATCGAATAATTCCTTTTGTTCCTTCTCAGCTTTCTTTAAACGTAAGCTTTTACTTTTCTTGGTCTTTCTTCCCCCTTTCGTGTGCATACTTAGCTTATCTTAGTGCCCATGCATATTGGAATTCCATACAACTCATATACTTTTGGATATCACTTCTAATTTTACTTCCCGTTCATTAACCACGGTAGGTGCCAATTCCTTTTGGAGAGCTTACAATGTTGTTGTGAGGCTGTTGTTACGCGACCATTTCCCTTTTAGGTCACTTTTCTTATTTCCTCAGCTAGTCTTTCATTGTAGTATTTAGGGAGGATCTTCTGATTCTTGTAAAGTTGCGAGCTTATCATATCATATACTTGATAGAATTTTTTTTTTATGTTCTTCCCTGCCTATAATTATCCGTAGTTACTTACTTCCATGCCCTTGTGCTTATAGGTTTGCTTCTGAACTTGATATTTTGACTATCTTCCAGTGGCACCCGCTTTTATTTCCGTAACACTCATATGGTACCTTTAACTACCCCGACTCCTATCTGAATCTTTCTCAAGTATTACAATGACACTATTGCGAGGGTGAATTCACTACATTGGGTTTTACTACGTTTATCTTGCAAAATCTGCTGAATCGTCTGTAACCTCCTATCTAGCCATAACTAAGCTCTTCCTGAATCAACTACCAATAACTTGTTGTCCATTCTATTATTGCCGGAATGCAATCTAAAATTCTCATGATGCTCGCTATTATTAAATTACTCAGTTCCTAATTCATTTTTAGTTTATCTTGTTCACCAGTCCATACTGATTTCTATTACTTTGGGGTCTAACTTTCCCTTATGTTAATCATGTTAGAGTCCCGAACTTATTTCTCGAAATGAGGACATGACTATATGTCCTATACTCTTTTGTTGTCTTAAGGCCCATCATCTCTCCTCTCTTTCTTGATTTGACTATAGATTCTGCAACACTCTACCGTTGACATCCATGTGTCACATCTCACTCATAATGATTCATTATCCCTCTTCGTACTTCCCTGCTAATATTTCTATCTATCACCTTATTATGAAAATTTGAACAAAACATTATTTTTCTTTTAGCTCCCATTGCTCCATCCATTAGCTCTTCGAATTTCCAAACATTCTTTCTCTACTAGGGACGAGAGTCACACTAAGGTAATATTTACCCCTTCCAGGATTCCAGTGCACGTCCTTATAGTACTCATATATAGTTGTACTATTTTAGAGTGCACCATCTAGATGTCTCACAAGGAGATCTACTAGCACATTTGCAATATCTTTCAGAGATGTCAATAAACGACAAACAACCCATTCGTCATTTTGGGTTATTCTAACCCCAGCCGGATCCTGATATTCGGTCCTGTCTTAAATCATATCTGCTAGCTCCCATAGGGCATAACCGAGATCCGTGTGGCCAGTTGTGCATACCTTTGTTACTGTAGAAGGTAACTCAAAATGCTTATATCTCTTTTATGAGTGGTAGATAATGATCATCTTTACTGACTGGGTACTTCGTTCCCTTCTTTACCTTGCTTCTTTGACTTGTTGAAGCTTGTATCTATCTTCTGAGTCTCTCATTGCTTGTCACCAAATTGGTGGATAGATATACTTGCCTTAAGGCTCCTTATCAAGAAGCTTATACACACATGATCTACTGAAGACCTTACATTTACTCATCATAAGCATGCTGCATAAAATCGAGTTTCCTCTAACTCAACTCTTCCACATCTATATCTCTTACCAATCGTCTTTCTGGATGTAGGCATCGTCGTATTATGAATAAGATAGAGTTTAGGAAATTGAGTTCTTACAACTGATCTCTACCACACGATCTTGAGTAAGAAGAAAGAGTGACAGTCTTAAATGCCTTGTATCATCCTTCTAATAAGTGTGGTACACGATACACCCATAACAAGACTCTACTAGGCACGACTTGTAGACTCCCTAGGACAGAACTACTCTGATACCACTTTTATCACGCCCCTGAACCTAGGGCGAGACCGGCACCCGGTGCCTCACCTAACCTTGCGTACCAACTTGCGACTAAGGAACTCTGAACATGTAATGTCATACTTTGGACATGGGCCACATTTCAAGACAACTACGAATGCTGAATAAATATCAATATAAAGTTGGGCCGACAAGGCCATCATAACTACTACAGCTGGTAAACCAACAAAAATATACATAAAAGGCCTACCAGCCCAACATACTACACTAATTGACAGGATATGTCTACAAGCCTCTACTGGTGGATAAACTGTGATCGGAACAGCTCCTCGACCTACTTATAACATATATACATATATACAAAAGATGTACATAAATCTCTAGACCCAAAAACTCCGAAAGGCATGGAGCTTACCGATCAAGCTAAACTCGAGCAAAACTTAATGAGGAGGTCTACCCGTCTGTCTGTCTGAACCTGCACGCATGAAATGCAGCGCCCCCAGAAAAGGGACGTTAGTACGAAATAATGTACCGAGTATGTAAGGCAATATACTGAAAGCTGAAACTGAACTGATAATATATATAGTGAAAGTATCTGGGAATCAAAGAAAATCTGAAGGTATGCTTACCTGCTAACACTGACTCAACACCCTCAATATAGTAAGTAAAATTGATGTCCGACCCTATAAGGCTCGGTATATATATATAACTACTCTGCCGTAGTAGGCTCGCTCATAGGTGCTCGACCATACTAGGCTCTGTATCTCGACCAACTGGGCTCGCTCATAGGCACTCGGCCACAGTAGGCTCGGTATATAACTTACCATCTGATCAAAGGTTGCCTAATAGGGGTCTGCCCACCGATTATAGCTCGATGGTAATGAAAATATTGTATATGTAGATTCTCTACTCTCATGACTGGAAAAAAAAAAAGAAATACTCAATTGAATATGGACTCCCGATAAAGAGAATATTGTAACTTCCAAGACTAGGAAAATATACGCAAATTTCCGGGATATGAGCTTTTCTTTATGCCTCGCTATCAAACTCGTGTAATTACGAGATCATGCAAAATGAAGGAAGAGCTTAGCCTTAACATACCTGGAGTAGGGAAAAATTTGTGTGATATTTTTGAGAAGGATTACACTGTACTCCTTTAGAACCGCAAAAACTTTCATTGCTAACGTTGACTTAATAATTCTCCTAAGAAATTATTTGATTGCAAGAATTTCGTTGAAACCTTGTAGGAAGATTCTAACGTATGGTAGTGTCTTTCTATATGAGATAATGAAGTTTTTTGTTACTAAGAAATTTTTGTTGAAAGACTTTGAGGGATTTCTAACGCCTAATTGTAAGCCTTTTGGTATTTGAAGATATTAGAGAAGAAGTGCTTGTTACTAACTTTGCCAAAACTTCATATCTGATTGGTATTGAAATGTTTGAAACGTTACTACTTTGCAAAAGCTTCACATTTTATTAGTATTGAATACGTTAGTGTTTGAGAATGACATGTGGTTTTGTATTCAAAATCTTAGAATGAAGTGTCTTAAAATCAATATATTATGTTGCCACCTAACCACAATTGACCAAGAGTCATTTGTTTGGTTAGTGCCTTGCTGCCACGTGGGTTGTTGCCATGAATTTTTTGTACCCCAGGAAAACTCCATGAAAATCCGGGGTGCTTCTGACACATTGCATTAAAGTTGTAATTCCCCACATCATTAACGTCCTCAGTTGAGGCTTGACACCCATGAATAAGGTGTCCTTTTCCACATATGTCGCATGTTGCATGAGGCTCATTATGTATCGAGGCTAAGGTCAACTTTCTTGTTTCTTTTGCCATGGCATCAAGATGTATCTGCACATATGTGTTAGCATCAACTAGGTGAACACCAGTTGATCTTCTTCTTTCAGCAATTTCAGAGGGCCACTGATTTGCATCTTCAGACAACTCATCAAAAATGGTGACTGTCTCCTCTGGAGTCTTTTTCATCAACGGGCCTCCAGCTGCATTTCTTAATGTTTCTCCGTGAGGTCGGTATCAATCCATCCCAAATATCCTGGAGTTGCATCGAGAGTTCAATTCCACTATGTTGACATATTCGCACTATCTCCTTAAAACTTTCCCAATCTTCAAACACATTCTCTGTCTCGTTTTGGCAGAAGTTATGGATTTCTCTTCTAAAATTACCGTTTTAGCTGAGGAGAAATATTTAGCAAGAAATTTTCTGGTCATCTCCTCCCATGTTCCAATTGATCCCTTAGGCAAGGTTCAAAGCCAGTGCTTTGCATTATCTTTAAGTGTGAAGGAGAATGCCTTTAGAGTGTGACACACCATTATATTGAAAGGTGTTCATGATATCCTCGAAGTCCATCAGATGATTGTTTGGATCTTCATTCATATTTCCTCTAAAGAGACAACTATTTTGGAGGGTTTGGGTACACCCTTGCTTTAATTCCAAATTATTTGCTGCAACTAGAGGTGGTCTCACACTGACCTTGGTTGTAGATCGGTCTAGCATAATCTCCAAGTGGTATCCCTTGGACGGGAGCTATGTTTCTGAACTGGTCTGCACCCAAGGGCTGATTCTGAGCCATTCTTAGAGCCCTCTCCTCCTCATAAGCAATTTGTGCATCTCTTAGTGCTGCTTCTTCATCATATCTTGTAGATTTTTCTCTAAGTTGTTCCACTCTCGCAGCCAAGTCAACATTATCATCATCTCCCACCATCTTTTCTTTGTCTGAGGATTACCCAACCTTCTCTAAATTCTCGGGGATATTTCTTTCCTTCCTCAACTTTTGCAGTTGTTTCTCGATCTCTGGTTCGTATGGTTGTAATTCCTTACTAGAAGATCGACTCATGCAACCTAACATGTAGCTTGCGCATTGTCAACGAACACCAAACATAAAAAGAGAAAATAAAAAATAAAATATAAAAAGAAAAATTCCTGCATTAGCACTATTGTCACGACCCAAATTTTCCTCTACTGGGTATCGTGATGGAACCTAGTCTTAGGGACTAGGTAAGACTAACAGTTACTGAATAACAATAATAATAAAAGAAGGCTAGCAGTCTCGATATAAAATCTCAACAGAATGTACAAACTTTCCCAAAACCGGTAGTACAAGTCATAAGCTCTACGAATGTTCTATAACTTCTAAGTACAACTGTTTGGAAGTAGATACAATAGTGTATGAATAATAAATACAAGAAGGTGACTCTGACGCCTGCGAACACAACAACAGGTTACCTTGAGTCTCCTCAGCAATCATCCACACAGCTACTACAATATATACCTGGATCTGCACACAAAAATGTGCAGAAGTGTAGTATGAGCACAACACAGCGGTGCCCAGTAAGTATCAAGACTAACCTCGGTAGAGTAGTGACGAGGACTAGTCAAGACACCACTGATCTACAAAATAAATAACATGAATATAGAAACGACCGAACGTTACATCTATCTAAGACTTCTCAGGATAATCCACCACAATCACAATATAAAGCGGAAGAAAATTACAGAAATCAATCACGAAACAACACAAAAATACACAGAAAGATGGATAGCAAAACAAGCCGAATCGAAAGGAAACACAATACAATAGAGGACACCGATAACTCAACTCCACGTCGGTTTGTTCACATCGGGCCTTAGCCATTAAAATCCATAACTGGCAGAAATCTTTAAACAGCAGTTCATATGAAACTTTTGCAAATAAAAATCATTTTAGTATGGAATATTTTACTTTAAAAACATACTTTCTCCAAAAGTAGATATAAGTATAATTAATAGAGAGAATTACGTAAAATATAGTTTCTTTCAAACTACGTAGCTTTCCAAAGAGGCTTTCCCAATAAATGACTTCCAAATATCATTTTAGGCAAAACTAGTGCTTTTTCAAATATACCTTCGATGTAAAAGTCATTCAAATATAATCATTTCAAAACCATTGCTTTTACAGTAATACTTTTCAATAAAATCCCTTGATAAAAATCTCATCAAGATTTATCCACCGGGACGCAGTCCGTCACTCAGAAATTTCCATGCAGTATAGGAGGAATATCAAATCTTGCCAATAAATGCAGTAAATGACAAACAAGAACGACGGAAATAATAATGCATAAATACGGCATGGAATGTCCCTTCGTGCTAACATAACATAACATGGAACGGAATATCCTCTCGTGCTAACATAACATAAGATGGCACTGAATGTCCCCTCGTGCTAACATAACATAACATGGCACAGAATGTCCCATCGTGCTAACATAACATAACATGGCACAGAATGTCCCCTGGTGCTAACATAACATAACATGGCACGGAATGTCCCCTCGTGCTAACATAACATAACATGGCACGGAATGTTCCCTCGTGCTAACATAACATAAACATGGCACGGGATGTTCCCTCATGCTAAATATCATAAACATGGCACAGAATGTTCCCTCGTGCTAAATATCATAAACATGGCACGGAATGTTCCCTCGTGCTAAATATCATAAACATGGCACGGAATGTTCCCTCATGCTAAATATCATAAACATGGCACGGAATGTTCCCTCGTGCTAAATATCATGAACATGGCACAACATTATCCTTCGTGCTTTACACTCTTCCTCACCCAAACAATATCAAGAACAACAGTTGGCTAGGAAAAACCAACAATATGACCCATAAATCACTACATCCCGGCAAGGGAGTCAACAATACAAATAATATCATTAACAGCATAACCAGTAATAGAAACCACAACATCCCGGCAAGGAAGTCAACAGTACAAACGATATCACTCACAGCATAAACAGTAATAGGAACCATCACATCCTGGCAAGGGAGTCAACAATACAAACTATATCATTAACAGCATAGACAATAACAGAAACCATAACATCCGGCAAGGGAAAAAACTATAACCAATCTCACTTAGNAAATATAGAATGATTATAAGAGAAGTAGAATATTCAGTTAAGTCAAGTAAAGTCAAATAGCCAACGAAGAATCCAAGAACAAGTAATTCTAATTTAAACATGAAGGAATGAATTAACAACCAAGGATTCAAGTGTAATAATTAAAAATCATACACAGGTAATATAAGAATCTACGAATCCTAAAAGGGCAATCTAATTGCAAGTAAGTCCTAGTACACACTCGTCACCTTGCATACTCGGACTACAATCAACAAGCAAGACTCAATCCTAAGGGGTGGTTCCCCTACAGAAGGTTAGGCAAGATACTTACCTCAAAGACGACAATCCGGTACTCAAAAATAGACTTCTCGGGTGGAAAGACCTCCGGACGGCTTACAATCACTAAACAACTTCAAAATACACATAAAACGTATACGAACTATTCCGAATAATAAAGTTTCAATCTTTACAAAATCATAAAAATCGACCCAAAAGTCGACCCTCGGGCCCGCACCTCGAAACCTGACAAATTTTACAAATTCCGGTTACCCATTCCGATACGAGTTCACCCATACTAAATTTATCCAATTCCGATAACATTTGGTCTTTCAAATCATGATTTTTCATTTTAGAAACTTTCTTTCAAAACCCACAATCCCCTCAACCCAAAACACAAATTAAATGATGAAAACAAGAACTAATTCATGAAATATAATTAATTCTAGTGGAAGAACACTTACCCATTCGATTTGTGTGAAAAACCCTCAAGGAATCGCCTAAAACCGAGTTCTAGAAGTCAAAATATGTTTAAAATGGTGAAACCCCCGATTTTGCAAACTTATATTCTGCCCAGGTGTTTTGTGAATCACGATCGTGGGGATCGAGGCGCGACCGCGTAGAAGGAAAATGAAGTTGGCTTAAAATGCTCTACGCGATCACGGAATAGCTTATGCGATCGTGTATAAGGAGTAAGTTCGCTTCTGCGGTCGTGGACCAACTATTGCGATCGCAGTGAAGGAATTTAAAGGGAGAGTAAGACACTTTATGTGATCACGGATCCTTCTATGCGATCACACAGAAGGAAACCAGAAGGTAGCATCAGCAGTGGAAAAATGAGGAAAATCGATCTGAAACCTATCCGAAACACACCCGAGGCCCCCCGGGACCCCGTCTAAATGCACGAACAAGTCTTATAACCTAACACGGACTCTCTCAAGGTTTCAAACCACATAAAACACACTAAAAAGATGAATCAAACCCAAAAATCAATGAAATTTCTCAAAACATCTTTAAACATCAAATTTTTGCATTTAAGGTCCGAATCATGCCAAACGAAGTCCGTTTCATACCAAACTTCACAGATAACACGTATAAATCATATCGAACCTGTACCAGGCTCTGGAACCAAGATACGGGCCCGATACCACAGGTTTCACATCAAATTTCATTTTTAAAAACCTTTATATTTTTTCAGAAAATAATTTTCTTTAAAAATTCATTTCTCGTACTTGGGACCTCGGAATTCGATTCCGGGCATACGCCCAAGTCCCATATTTTCCTACAGACCCTCTGGGATCGTCAAATCACGGGTCCAGTTCTGTTTACCAAAAACATTGATCGAAGTCAATTTTATTCAAATTTCTAAAAATTATCATTTTTATCAGTTTTTCACATAAAGGCTTCCCGCCTACATGCCCTGGCTGTGCGCGCAAATCGAGGTGAGATATAAGGAGGTTTTCACAACCTCGGAACATAGAATTAGCTAGAAAAATACAGGATGACCTTTTGGGTCATCACATCCTCCCCCTCTTAAACAAACGTTCGTCCTCGAACGTGCCAGAATTCACCTTGAACTTATCCAATCACTGATTGTACACTTATAACACATACCTGCGGGTGATCCCATGTCACCCCAACCTACGAAAGCCTGATGAAACAATCGCAACTACAATATAGCCTTCAGATCACCACTGATAAGACTCATACCTCTACTTCTCACCCTCTACTCATTTACAAAAGACCCGATTCTAAATCCATATCCGGCATTAGCCTTAATCAGCTACATCAACTCATGACTACACCCACAAGGCACGACCACACAACATAGTACATCACACAGAGGATCACATAACACTTTTGATCACAATAGCTGCCCGAAATCAACTCGACATTGGAAATTAGCCCCACATCTGAAAGAACTCTATTCCCAAACCCCATAACACTGATGTGATGCCATGAACACGAAGTCTTCATTATTAAACACCCGAGTCACCAACCACGACTGACACCACCGGGCACACATCCCGCAAACTAAACTAAAGAAAACACATAACGAAATGATTGAATATGAAAATGGAAACATATAAAGGAACTATCAAACAAGCCCATAGGCACAACTCTCCATCAATACCGACTTAATAAAAGTAATATAACAAGGAAGAAGCAAAGCATATGAACAAACCACAAGGATTCCATCCTAATAAAATTCCACCGCGGTACTCAGCCCGGTCCAAACATATTGAATCCCAAATATCACGAGGACCTCGCCCTCAACTCTAAATCACATACCGAAAATATATCATACCAATTGAAATTCCTCCACTAATTCATCTCAGCTGATAAAATCATAACGCTAGCTGATCTCACACCTCGATGGAATATCAAATCACAACTCGTAACCAAAATACTCAGGAAAATCACATAAAGCTTACCACGAAGAACAACAAGGACTCACTTCCAGTCTCACCACTATCAAGAATGAAATAAGCAACGATAGACACGGGCTACTACTCATAAATCTCCCAACAGGAGCAAACACAAAATGGAGTGCAAAACATGGAACTCACTCATAAATAAAACAACAAGTAAGGGAACTCGTGCCGACCAGCAGAACTATAATGAAGTACAACAGGTGCCCCTCTGTAACACATAAAATCATACATGTGATAATATCAAGCACATCGGCCTCTAGCCTACCATATGAAACACATCAACGAGTCGGGCCTCCCCCTCTTAGGCGCCCCCTACTCACCTGAATACCCTTCTACCACACACCTACCTGAATCTTGGGACAATCTCTCACCCTGTGGCTAACATCCACACACTGAAAACAATCTCGCTGCTGACATGGCTGTGCAAAAACACACGATATGAATCCTCTGAGACCCATGAGTACCTGAAATCCCATGCAAAGCTGGTAATGCAAACTGAACAGGTTGACCCATAAAACTTCTACTGTGTCGTGCCTTGCCTCCATAATACGGACCAATAGATTCCTCCGATCTACGAGGCCTCACTGCCTCCCTGAACTCTCTCCTTGATCTCATCTGCCCTCTCGCTCCCAGTCCCACATGCGCTCTAACCGGCGAGCTATCCCTACTACCTACTGAAACGAGGTATCCTACTCTAACTCTCGAGTCCCGCTAAACCGAATATCATGTATGAATCTCCCAAATTACTCTACGGACTCATCTCCCAGCTGAGGCAACCAAGCGAAGTACATCTCTGAACCACCCACTGAATCTAACGGCATGCTCCCATAGTGACACAGCACCCTGACGCAACTGCTCAAAATCCGCGTGCCGTACATCCCGAAAGAACTGAGGTGCAACCTCCCTCAAGGCATCTCCGAAAACTGAATCCATGCTAGTGAAGCTAACTTGGTCAGGTGACCCCAACTCATATGCCACCACCACTGATCAACCCACTACTCTGAACCTGAGACGTGACAAAATCAATCCCGCTCATCTCCACAATACCCGAAGTACAAAGAATATAGTGACACTCCCTCAGGAAACCCTGGGCATTATCTGCCACCAATCCACTGAAAGATAGAAGGGTGGTATTTCCAGTACCCCTCAATTCCAAGGTATTCTCCCTCCGATGCTGCTACCCTGACCATGGCTGAACTGAAACCAGATGTCGTGCTTCCATAACAACTAGAACCTGACCAATATGACCTCGCTACTCTGGAGTGTAGACGGTAGGAGTCTGAACTCCTCCCCTGATCTGTGAAGCAAGTGGTGCACTAGAATCAACCCTGCCCAGTCAATGTACCACTTATACTCAAAAATGCGCTCAGGTCTCTTGAAATCTGGGGTAGCGATAGGCACCCCCCCAGTACCTGTCCCCCAACTAGAACTACTGGAGACTCCACAATGGCTGCTCTGGCAGGCATCTTAACTGCAGCATGTGCTCCTCGTTGGACCCTGTCTCTAACCCTTGCGACACTTGCTTCGGGGTAACATCATCAGGAACCGTCGTTCGTGTCTTCACTATCGGTGAGAGAATGGAACGATAACTTCAAACTTCAAGATCAATAAACTAGCACAATAGGAATAAAGGAAGTGAAATTGTCCTTATAGCTCCGTAGCCTCTCGAAGAGAAGTACAGACGTCTCCGTACCGATCCGCAAGACTCTACTAAACTCGCTTATGACTCGTAGCACCTATGAACCTAGAGCTCTGACTNTTTCCCAAAACCGGTAGTACAAGTCATAAGCTCTACGAATCTTCTACAACTTCTAAGTACAACTGTTTGGAAGTAGATACAACAGTGCATGAATAATAAATACAAGAAGGTGACTCTGACGCCTGCGAACGCAGCAGCAGGTTACCTTGAGTCTCCTTGGCAATCATCCACACAGCTACCATAATATATACCTAGATCTGCATACAAAAATGTGCAGAAGTGTAGTATGAGCACACCATAGCGGTGCCCAGTAAGTATCAAGACTAACCTCAGTGGAGTAGTGACGAGGACTAGTCAAGACACCACTAGTCTACAAAATAAATAACATGAATATAGACATGACCGAACGTTACATCTATCTAAGAATTTTCAGGATAATCCACCACAATGACAATATAAAGTGGAAGGAAATTACAGAAATCAATCACGAAACAACACAAAAATACACAGAAAGATGGACAGCAAAACAAGCTGAATCGAAAGGAAACACAATACAATAGAGGACACCGATAACTCAACTCCACGTCGGTTTGTTCACATCGGGCCTTAGCCATTAAAATCCATAACTGGCAGAAATCTTTAAACATCAGTTCATATGAAAAACTTTTTCAAATAAAAATCTCTTTAGTATGGAAGAGTTTACTTTGAAAACATCTTTCTCCAAAAGTAGATATAAGTATCATTAATAGAGAGAATTACGTAAACATAGTTTCTTTCAAACTACGAAGCTTTCCAAAGAGGCTTTCCCAATAAATGACTTCCAAATATCATTTTAGGCAAAACTAGTGCTTTTCAAATATACCTTCGATGTAAAAGTCATTCAAATATAATCATTTCAAAACCGTTGCTTTTTCAATAATACTTTTCAATAAAATCACTTGATAAAAATCTTCTCAAGATTTATCCACCGGGACTCAGTCCGTCACTCAGAAATTTCCATGCAGTATAGGAGGAATATCAAATCTTGCCAATAAATGCAGTAAATGGCAAACAAGAACAACGAAAATAATAATGCATAAATACGGAACGGAATGTCCCTTTGTGCTAACATAACATAACATAGCACGGAATGTCCTCTCGTGCTAACATAACATAACATGGCACGGAATGTCCCCTCGTGCTAACATAACATAACATGGCACGGAATGTCCTCTCGTGCGTTATGTGCATGGAATGTCCCCTCGTGCTAACATAACATAACATGGCATGGAATGTCCCCTCGTGCTAACATAACATAACATGGCACGAAATGTTCCCTCGTGCTAAATATCATAAACATGCCACGGAATGTTCCCTCGTGCTAAATATCATAAACATGGCACGGAATGTTCCCTCATGCTAAATATTATAAACATGTCACGGAATGTTCCCTCGTGCTAAATATCATAGACATGGCACGGAATGTTCCCTCGTGCTAAATATCATGAACATGGCACGACATTATCCTTCGTTCTTTACACTCTTCCTCACCCAAACAATATCAAGAACAATAGTTGGCAAGGAAAACCCAACAATATGACCCATAAATCACCACATCCGGGCAAGAGAGTCAACAATACAAACAATATCATTAACAACATAGCCAGTAATAGAAACCACAACATCCCGGCAAGGAAATCAACAGTACAAACGATATCACTCACAACATAAACAGTAAGGAACCATCACATCCCGATAAGGGAGTCAACAGTACAAACCATATCATTAACAACATAGACAGTAACAGAAACCATAACATGCCGGGAAGGGAAACAGCTATAACCAATCTCACCAACAGTCCAATCCACACATAAACGGCATGTGGTGCAAGAATATATGTACATGATCAATAAAAATCAAGATCCATATCCCTGGACTGATATAGATGATATGTTATAGTGTATTTTTGTGCAAGTATACTAACATAGCTCAAGTCCACAGATAAAATCAGAGACACCAAGTATCACATTAAAAACAACACAACAAAACTCATAATATGCATGAAACACGCACCCACCACACAATTATCATCAATAATAATTCCCCAGGCAATCACAAATAATCCCCCGCATAGCCCACTTTGTCTCACCGTGTGCACAAAAATAAAGTAAATACCCGCTTTGTCTCGCCACATGTGTATAATAATTATCCCACCCTTTCTCACCACATGCGCAAATCCAACAGATATAGCCTGCCTTGTAACGACGCATGTGCAAATCTTTATAGTAACAATATCTCGGACAACTCACGTGCAAACACCCATAAAATTTTCTCAACAATCTCACATGTGCCAAAAATATAACAACCACACATAGCCCGCGACCAATAACACTGCGTACAACAACAACAACCATAACACGGGAGTAAGACAAATTATTCAACATAAGAATTACAACAACACAATGGAACGGAGGAATAAGATTAATAATGAAAGACATAACATGTAATAACGACTTAAAAAAAAGAATAACTCAACAATGAGAGAGATGAAATGTAACAACGACTTCAAATAAGAATAAATCAACAATGGAAGAGATAACATGTAACAATGACTTTGAATAAGAATAAATTAACAATGGAAGAGATAACATGTAACAATGACTTCAAAAAAGAATAACACAACTATGAAAGAGATAATATGTAACAATAACTTCAAATACAAATAAATCAACTATGAAAGAGATAACATGACAATAAAAGAAGTAGCAGTTACAATTGAAGCATATAAGAGTATGTTTGACAATAAAATATAGAACATGAACCAACGACTTCAAATAAAGCATACGAGAGTAAATTAGCAATGGAGGAGATAACATGATAGGGAAAATTCAATTTAATGTACATAAGAAACCCAAAAGTCAAACCTCGGTCAACATTTCCAACTTAAGCGCCTAAAATGAGAATCAGTCAACCAAATCAATCCCGAAACATCCGAAAATAGAATCCGACAATACATGCAAGTCATAATACATAATATGAAGCCACTCAAGACCTCAAACCATTGAACGGAATGCTAATACATAAAACGACCGGTCGAATCGTTACATTCTCCCCATCTTAAACAAATGTTTATCCTAGAACGTTCCATGAGTCTTTCCAAATACATCAAAGCATTGTATAAATTCACCATACACATACTCACAGGTGACCGCACGTTCCCCCAATTGGTACGGGCCAAGTTGTCACGACCCAAACTGATGGGCCATGATGAGTGCCCGAGTCCTACCTGTCGAACACCCCTAAGCATGCGTCTAAGATATAAACATGAAATAGGTATAGGTCATGCATAACATCTATCAATAAACTGTTGAATCATGTGAATAACATACGTGAGGTAACATGCCCAAGGCTGCATAACACACACACACATACACACACACACACACACACACACACACATATATATATATATATATATATATATATATATATATATATGTATGTGTGTGTGTGTGTGCAGAACATGGTAGGGCGAGCCGACAAGGCTGCTATGGACAACTATATATCAAAATAGAAGCTAACAAGGCCACACACTATCTAACTATATATGACTGTTTATAGACCTCTAATAGAGTGTACAAATGTATAAAGGATGGGACTAGGCCCCTTCATACCCATATATGTATACAAAAATATCGTACCAAAACCCAATAGCATCTCCAGATCAAATGGAGCACGCCAACTCTCGCTGAGAAAGGATCCTAAAAAAGGGGACCGTTAGCCGGTCTACCTGCACCTTCGAGCATGAAACACTAGCCTTTGGGAAATAGGGGCGTCAGTACGAATAATGCACTGAGTATGTAAGGCATAAAATCAGTATATAAAAGACAAGAAAGAAACATGGAGTACATGACTCAACTTGTAAGTCTGAATAACTAGTTGAATCATGAAACATTTATTATGTAATACATGTGCGTATAAATGTCATATAATGCATCGGCATATGCGTACATAACATCATTAAGCCTCTGAGGGCATCCCATCATATCATCTCGGCCTCTATGAGTAAAACCATCAATGCATACCAACTGATCAGATGATGGTGCGTATATAACACCAAAACCTTTCCCCATACCCAATATACATTTAATATTTGTGTATATAATTCCATCTGGGCATGGGTAAATGTACACGTATAAATTAATGCAATGCATAAAAAGTAAGTCAATAAGATCTCTGGGGATGTCATAAGATCAATATGCATTCTATTAATATCATGAAATAAACTTTACCAGCTTACATATTTACTGAGAGAAGATATAATAATAGGACATATGGGGAATCAAGAACATAGGCAACCCTAGTACTTCAAAGAATATGGTCATTTGTAAAAGTTGCATGTTTGCTCGTTTCGTTGTATCATATGGATCATGCCAAAAGGAAAGAAAGGATAGTATTAACATACCTTATAGAAATCTGACCAATAACAATGCTAAACTCAGCTCTCTGCATCTTAATCTACAATAACAACAATGAAGCTATTGTCAAGTTATGAATGACTCTCTCATTTATATAGCGAAAGTAACTTAATCTGTAACAAAAAAAGGCCAGCATTTCCCCTGATTTTACTGGTCCCTCAAGCCTACTATAGGTGAGACAATGACACAATACAATTAGCAACTCAAAAACAACCTAACTACAACTCGGGACCTTTAATACAACAAAAAACCCAAATATACCTTAACACACCCAAGCAACAAGTTATCAATTAGCCTAAAATAGCAATGATGAGCGACCAGCCCACTAACCTACCATATGTGGCGTTTCTCCATGCCCCATATTCTTCCAAACTCCATAAATCAGCAGAATAAGAGGACAACACGAGTGGACTACAAAATAGTCCACTAAAAATGGAATAAATCGAATTCACGACTACCGATCATTGTCCCATGAGTTCTAACTATTAAGAAAAAATTTTATCAACCTCCTTGATATTTAAAAGCTTAAATACAGAAAGTAAGTGTTTTCTTAACTATGAATTACCTTCAAAAACTCAAACTACAAAGAAAAAGAGAGGTGAGGCAATGATACTTACGCCGTATGGATCGTTCTAATGTTATCGCTTCTTGATTTTGTATCCGGGATGCTAATCTATTTTGAAACCCTTGTAGAAAGCTTAAGGATAGGTTTATGGGGGTTCTCTATTTGTGTTCTATGGAAAATGTAGAGAAAGACCATTTACCCTGAAATTCGAGTACCAATTAAACATGTATTGTTGTTTTAAGGATACGTGATCTTATTCAATACCAATCGATAAATGATGAATTAAATAGATAAATTGAACGCCAAAATAAATCAAACCAGTGTTGTAGCAATGTATCGACCTCGATTTAGGATAATCTCGAGATCAAATAGTAAGAACAACAAAGAGCAACAATGAATGATAAGCAAATAAAGAGCAGTGTGTATATTATTTTATCAGTGAATGTATATGTCCCTTACAAATGAAATGGGTTCCTCTTTATATAGTAGAGGGATCCTAAATAAGGTACAACTCTAATAACGGAAATAAATCCCATGATTGATGTCAATAACCGCTTGGTTCAATTTCTACAAAGATTTTCGCCGAGATCTTTGGTCGGTTACTAATATCTCGCCATTCTGTTACTCAATGTTGGTCACGCTTGGTCTCGATCTTCAGCGAGTGCTTCGATCTTCATGCTTCATATTATGTTATCGAGCTCGAGCCATATCCATTATGAGCTTATCCTCGAGGTAGCTCCTCAAGCCTACGAAATCGGTCATACCCGGTTTCGATCGTATACAGATAATCCCCGAGTTTCTTAGATTAAAACGATAAGAAACGATTTGAGCCTCAATTCCCTGATACCTCGATCATGATGTCATCTTTATGACGTAAGCGACGGATGTGACCGAAATGTCCCGTCGGTTCAGTTCCCTAAATCATCAATGCATATCAGTTGGTGGTCGGCCATTAGCATTACGGAACCGTCGCCGTGAGCCTATAAATACCATCTCCTACAAAGAAAAAGAGGTGAGGTAATGATACTTACACCGTAGGGATCGTTCTAATGTTATCGCTTTTTGATTTTGTATCCGGGATGCTAATCTATTTTGAAACCCTTGTAGAGAGTTTAAGGATATGTTTATGGGGGTTCTCTATTTGTGTTCTATGGAAAATTTAGAGAAAGACCATTTACCCTGAAATTCGAGTAACAATTAAACATGTATTGTTGTTTTAAGGA
>ML407365.1:20996-85885 GCA_005239525.1 Nicotiana knightiana | reverse complement strand
TATATATATATATATATATATATATATGGTTAATCATCTGTGTGAACTTGAGGCTCGCTCTTTAACTCTATGTTTACTTAGAATTATGCATGTAATATGATGAAAGCTCCGAGTTGCCAAGTGTTGACTAGAGAGCTAAAACTATGTTGAGTCAAACAGTTCATGTGCCATGTGTGTTAGTCTTTGTGTAAATAATTCTTATGCTTACTCCTGTCATCTAGAATTTGCCCGGTTGGTCTTTCGATGCTAATGATAATTACATTTGGTTGGAGAAATAACCTTAGGCAGTCTTTGTGTTATTTGAAACCCAGTTAGCCTTTCAATATACCCATTGTATAAATATTATCACTAGCCACCCAATTTGAGCCTTTAACCTTTTCTTGGCCACCTCATTACAAACCTTACCCCTTCTGTGAAATAAATCCTTCTCTGAACCCGTCCCTTCTTGAACAAGTGAGAATGAGGCTAAAAGCCTAAGTTGGGGGTGTGGTGTCAAGTGAAAATTGATAAGGTTGTACATTGAGTGTAGAAGCGTATACCTCAAAATATTCACATGAAATTATTCAAGCTCCAAAAGAAAAAAAAAAGAAAAAGAAGAAAAAGAGATATATGTGTATATATAAATATGGAGCCTTGACAAAAATTAGAAAGGTATTTAAGGTGGTTCTATGTTGGTAACTAGGAGCCAATGAGGGCTATGTGGTTTGAAAAAGAAACAAAGTTCAACAAGAAAGAAAAATGTGAGTAGTGTTCAAGGAGGGTGTAGTCACTTGTATCCCAAATGTTTATCCGACCCTTTCCTAAACCTACATTACAAGCTTAAAAAATCCTTATGGGATCTCCAACCGAATGTTCTTGAATAGGCGATGAATTAAAATAAGGGCAAGCCTATGGCATGGCATGTAGTAACACTTGAAATTCGTTGTGAGAGTAAGTGTTCTTGTGAATTTGTACCGTGTGTTGTCTTTGTAAATATTGTGATTTTGGGACCTTCTTTCTAGTGAGGGCACATGAACTGTGAGGTTTAACAGAAGTTGAGTTCTTGAAGTCGAATGAGCACTCACCTGAGAGTAACCTTTTGTCAAATTGGTCGAGGCTCAAAGTTCACAAATCGACTAGCTTCTTTGTAAATAACAATGGTTGTTCAGGAAGGGTAAATAAACGAAAGTGCATGCTTGTAAAACTGACGATTAAAACCATCCACGGTCACTATTGTTCCAAATCGTTTACTTAGAGTCTAGAATAGGATAGTGTTGTTTTAGTTGCTTGAGGACAAGCAAAAGTTTAAGTTGGGGATGTTGATGTGCCCGGAGAATTTCGGCACATTTAATGCCAATTGCTTAGATTGTAGCTCGTTTTAAATGAAATTGTCTGTTATACTTATGTAATTTTGATGTTTTGCAGTGCATGAGGATTGTGTGGCCAATTCAAGCGAAGGAAATGCGGTCCATTATGAGGCCGCATAACAAGTTTGCGGGCCGCATAATGGATCGCAAACCTCCAGGAGAAGTTGTTGGGATCAGGAATGCAATGGAAATATGTGTTCGCATATTAACAATGCGGACCGCATAACCAAAATGCGACGACTACCTGGAACCTAGGGTTGCGAAGATGCGATGGAACTGAAACGAATGTGAATTGCATGTCTGTTATGCGACAGATATGTGGTCGCATAATTGACCTGGAAGGGTATTTTTGTCCAAAAATTGACCCCGATTTTTAGCTCACTATAAATAGATTTATTAGGGTTTTGTGGGGGCATCTTGTCTGAAAAAGGAGCTACATTCCAAGCTTTGAATATTTCCATCTTTTGGAAGCTTTGAAAGTGAAGAATCTTGCACTTTTGTAAGCACTATGACATTTAATATTCTCTTCTTTTTGTATTTTAGCATGTGTGACTAGCTTTAAATACTAAGGTTGTGGAACCTAAATGGGTGTAATGTTAATGGGTGTTTAACATTGAATATATATATATATATATATAATGGTTGGTTGATATATATTTATTTCTCATTCTTCATTTATTGTTGGTGGTTGCAAACATTAACAAGTGCCATTATATTCTTTATTTACTTGGAAAAGTGAGTTAGGGTTTGGTAGAAGTAAATATCAAAGACTCAAGGTTTTAAACCTTGTTTAATAGAATCGCTTAGGATAAGTGGATTTTATTTGCATAAATTGATTACTCTTAAATGCAACTCTCTTATATTTGGAAAAATCATAAGGAGAAAATACTACCAAACTATTGGAAAATATTGGGTAGTTATTTAGAAATCATTTGTATATCAAAAGGACCTTCCATTAGAAATATATCATATTAACAACGATAGCATTACATTTCATTGAAGGGGACACAATCTTGGTTTAGTTTACCAAATTAATTACAATCTTATACAATCATATTTGTTACTAGTTTACCCAATTATCATACAATCAACTACAATACTCTTGTTACTCTAACGGAATAGAAATACGATTTAAGTTAAGCTTCACACTACTCAAGTAAACTTTTCACGCCTTATTCCCCGTGGGATTCGACCCCAACCTAGTTGGGTTACTATATTTGACATTGATCGCTTTACACTATTTTAAGGTGTAATTTGAGTGTATCAACGAGTACGTATACGGGCTATTGTTGCAAAAATCTCGTTTTTCCTTTCTAAGTCATAATTTTTTTTTTTGCCTTATTAAACTGCACTATTATGTTTAATTGCTTAGTTTAGATTAGGGAAGCATGCTTACATGTTTTAACTGCCTATTTGACATTTTGTACGACATGCTTAGTTCGGTCCCTATTTCCCCTTATCTGTGTTTAGTCTAAATTGTATAACTCGATGGCATGCCTGTCATTTATCTTGCGCTGCATATTTACTTTGGGACTATGGACGTATTCCGGGAGATCCCCCTGCCTTGCATATTTACTTTTGGCACTACGGACGTATTTCGGGAGATCCCCCAGTACTGCGTATTTATTCTGGGACTATGGACATATTCCGGGAGATGCCCCTGCCTTGCATATTTATTTTGGGACTACGTACGTATTCCGGAAGATCCCTCATCACTGCATATTTACTTGGTACTACGGACGTATTCCGTGAGATCCCCCAGTACTGCATAATCATTCGGAACTACGCAACGGTATCCCGGGAGATTCCTTATTGTGTTTACCTTGTTCTGAGTCGAGGGCTCCCATAACTGTAAATTTTTTGAATTTCTTTAATTGTTTTACTGTGAATTTATATGTATATATCTTACTGTTTAATTTATTATATTTACCCGGTAGAGCCTTGACCTGACCTGACCTCGTCACTACTCGACCGAGGTTAGGCTTGGCACTTACTGGGTACCATTGTGGTGTACTCACGCCCTTTTCTGCATATTTTTTCGTGTGCAGATCCAGGTACGAGCTATCAGCCTCGGAGTTAGTGCGTGTTGCTGATTCCAGGAGACTTCAAGGTACTTCTGCTTGCGTCTGCAGATCCTCGGAGTCCCCTTCTACTCCCTCGTCTAGAGAATTCTTTATTTATCTTCAGACTTTTGTATAGAGCTACATATATTATAGAAGCTTGTGATTTAGCGACATTCTGGGTCTTGGGAGATTATTTTGTATATGCCGAGCGACACTATTTTTGTTATTTATAATATGTTGTTTTATCCTTTATCATTTGGATTTCTTTAAGTTTTTCCGTAATATTAGGCTTACCTAGTTGTAAAGACTAGGTTCCGCCACGACACCTTTCGGAGGGTTAAATTGGGTCGTGACAATTCCATTCCGACCCCGATAACAAAATTTTCACTGCCGACCAACATCGCCAAATTTCCTACTTTCGCCAATTCAAGCCCAATTCTATTGCAAGCCTCCAAATCACATTCCGTACGCGCTCCTAAGTCAAAAATCACCTAACAAAGCTAACGGGGCCATAAAAAAATTCAAATTCGAGGTTATTTACGCACAAGTCAACATCCGGTTAACTTTTTCCAACTTAAGCTTATACTAAAGAGACTAAGTGTCTCAATTCCTCTCCAAAACCATTCCGGACCTGAACCAACCAACCCAATATGATATAATACACTTGTAAAGCACAAAAGAAGCATAAATGGAAGAAATAGGGCTATAACTCTCGAAACGACCGACCGGATCGTTACAAATTAACTTTTTGATATCGGGGTCGGATATCGATTTTGGAAGTTGGAATAGGTCCGTAATGTCATTTAGTACTTGTTTGCATAATTTGAATTCGTTCCGTATTGATTTGATATGTTTCGACACAAGATATAGAATTTGGAAATTTATAAGTTTAATTCGAGGTGCGATTCATGATTTTAATATTTTTTTACGTGGTTTGAGGCTTCGACTAAGTTTGTATTATGTTTCGGGGCTGGTTTGTATAATTGGACGGGGTCCCGAGTGCCTCGGGTGTGTTTCAGAGGTGTTTGGGTTGTGTCGCGCTCTTATTTGATGTTTCGACGTCGTTTCTTTGGGCATAAAGGCTACTATATTGAGAAAACGACCTTTGATTTATGATTGGATTGAATCATTAGATTTATATCATAATTACGGAGCCATATCAATAAGATTCATCAAATTCCGGTGTCGTATGAGAGAGTTATGCTCATTTCCATGTCGGGAAAGATTGTTGGTTTCTAGTGAGGACTTTGTTCTTTGCGAATGTGAGGGAGGTCCCGCGAATGTGAAGAACGAAATTTTGATTGACGGTTCAACGCGAAAAATTGCTCTTCGCGAACGCGAATTTCTCCCACGAAGGTGATGGAGAAAAATCATCTGGATAGTGTTTTAAACCGAGAATTTAGTATTTTGGGTATATCTTGAGTTCTAGAGCTCCCTTTGAGGTGATTTTCGGGGCGTTGTTCTCGTCTTAACAAGGGGGGTAAATCTATGACATTTATTTTGATGTTTCTCCATGATTATTTTTCGTTCATTATTATTTTTATCCGTGTTTGAATTGTAGAAATTGGGATTTTGAGCCTCAAAGTTGAGAAATGGTAAATCCTTGATTTGACGATCGATTCATGGATGAAATTGGATTATTTTATGGATATAGACCATATAATTTATGGGTAATATTTATTTTCAAAAGTTTTTGGAATCGGGGCACGTGGGCCTGAGGGTCGATTTTATTGACTTTCCGAGAGGAGTTGGGAATTGTTATAAATTGAATTATAATGAGTATTAGAGTATATATTTATGGATTTGAACATTACTTGACTAGTTTTGGAGTGATGGACATCTATTTGAGTTGTTGGAATTTGGAGTCGGTTATGGAGCTTCAAAGAGAGGTAAGTTTCTTGTCTAATCATGTGAGGGGGAAACTACCCTCTAGGTGATATTTTTTCTGTTATGTGCAAGTAGTTGTGGGTGCTACGTACGTACGAGGTGACGAGGGTCCGTACGTAGCTAAATCATGTCTATGTCTGGATAGACTTAGGACCTTATCTGTTAATAAGTGAATTATTTGAACTTGTTCTGCTGGCTTATTTAATTAAAGGTATAACTGAAATTGATTTAGAAATAAAAGTATCAGGTCAAGATTTAATACCCTGAGTTGTTGATAAGGAATTCGATAAGTGTAAAGAGATGTACTTATTATTGTGCTCATGTACTTTATTGTAAGCGTGCATCTTGTGATTCCGAAACTCCTTCCTTTCTTGTGGAGCGGGCCGAACGCCTCGGCAATATATAGAGGCGCATTTCTGGTCCATGCCGTTCGACCCTCGACAGTGTACACACCACTCTGGATCGGACTGAACGACCTCCGCAGAATCGTTTGTTATACCGTTAGTAGTCCGAATATTCACGAGATAAAATTTTCACCGACGCTCGGTATTTTATAGTATTTCTTATCTGACTGGTATTGTCACTTGGCATTTATTCTGAGATAATGAGGTAGGATACATGATCGATAAATTTATGCTTAAAAGGACACAATTGGAACATTATGAAACTTCAGATTTCTCCCCTGTTGATGTGTACTTTAAAATTATATGAATTATCGTATCATTTATTTAATTGGACCTCTAGTAAGTATCGATGTCAACCCCTTGTCACTGCTCCTTCGGATTAGGCTAGATACTTACTGGGTACGTGTTGATTTACATACTCATACTACACTTATTGCACATTTTTGTGCAGGTACCTATATACCTGATGGTCTTTTGGGCGTAGAGGCGCAGATGTTGTGGTGACTTACCGTGAGCTGCATTTCATGTTACGATCCGCAGCCTGTAGAGTCTCCTTCAGAGTTATTTATTTTCTCCTATCGAATTTGTATTCCAAACAAATATTGTATTTTATAATATTTTCTAGTTGATGCTCATGCACTTGTGACACCGGGTTCTGGGGGTTCTTACGGGTTGTTTGTTATTGTAATTACATATTTACTATCATTGTTTCCTAGAAGTTCTATCTTATGTCATTAGATTAGTGAAGATTATGATTTCGGAGGTAATAATAAGCAAATAAATGGATAAATCAACATTGATTTTCCTGACGGCGGCGTTAGACTCCATCACGACCTATAGTGAATTTTGAGTCGTGACACCTATGCTGAGCAGTGTTGCCTTCCTCAAGCTCATTCATGACATTGTTAATGGCCTCTTGCTCCTCTAGCACATACTAGACTTAAAATCTCTAGGTTTCATAGTTGTCACCATTGAGTTTCAACCCTTTGTTGAGCTCAATAATAATATTTTTCGAAGCAGTAGTCATTCTTTAACAAAACAAAAAATATTATGAGTATCATTATTTTTAAAAATAACTCAAGGCACAATGTTCAACATAATACATATTATGACACTAAGCATCAATTGATTAAGTTAATAAACACATATATTAATCATGAAGTCGAAAGTTCACTATGTTCCCAATCATCGTCCAAAAAATCTAGCTAAACGTCTTAATCATGTTTAAGACAACATATTATCTAACATGATTTTATAATCCCATGTGGATCATAGATTAACCAATAACTTATATTAGTATGCAAATAAAATTAATTTCAAACAAATTAACACTTATACATGCTATTAAATTCACATAAAATTTAATTTAATGCTAACATACTAAACATGTTAAATAAATTAACAAGTATTGCTAATATTAAACTAATTAATATTTATATCATGCTCAACAAATTAACATAAAGCATGTGTTAATCTAATTAACAAAGGTAATGTTAAACAATTAACATATTAAAGCATGTTAAACAAATTAATAAATAAATTTTATGTGAAACAAATTAACTTCAAGCGTCTTAAACATGCAAGTTTAATATTAAAAAAATTAACATTTCAAGCATGTTAACAAATTAACAAGCAATTTAAAGGTTAAACTAATTAATATTTTAAAGCATGTTAAGCAAATTAATAAATAAATTTAATACTAAACAAATTAATATTTCAATTGAGATAATAAAACTTATAATTTTCATAAATGGATAAAAATACTAAATTTATATTATGAAAATTAAGTCCCTATGACTAGTTTTTTTTCGAAATTTGGGATTTATTAAGAAAAATAACATAAGTTAATTTAAATTTTATTTAGACCATTAGTCCAAAATAAAATTAGAGAAGACATATGAAAGTGGGCCTTTGGCCCAATGTCTTAAATTTGCTAGCACCTAAAAATAATAGACCAATTTTAAGTGGACCCTTAGCCCATGACATTTTATTTAATAAAGCATTTAAAATGGCTTTTAGCCCAATTTTAAAAAAAAATTGGCATCCTATAACAACACATAATAGGAATTGGCAATTATTTTAGCCTTATATTATGTTTGGCAAAAATAGTCCCAAACAATTGGCATTATATAGTCAAATCCTAAAAAAAACTATCATCTTATATATTCTCTCTCAAAAAAAACTACACGCTTATTTTGGCTTCTCTCCCCCTTTCTCTCCTTGCATTTATTCTTCTACCTCTCTATTTCGCTCTCATAGTTTAGCAAAAATTCTTGCAAATTATGCAAAAAAAAAAAATTTAGTGGGATGAAAAGGTAAGGTTGATCTCACATTAGAGAAAATCAAAAGCAAAAACTAAAAGAGAAAAAATACATTTCAACTTTATTTTTCTTCTCTCTTTTTTTTTTTTTGTTGGATTGAACGAGTAGGTGTGATTGAAATTTGTTGAAAATACCTAACCGAGACTATATACAAAATTTGAGCAAGATTAGAAGTGATCTAGACCGGTTTCAGGTAAGAAATCAGACCTAAAAATTCAACTGCGACATGTGTATATCACGTTATATATCGGGTACATCAGTGTATATCACACACAACTTTCTAAGGACGTCTGTGTATATCACTTTATATATCATGTATACAATACAATTTTGTATGAACGACCGCGATATCACATTGTATATCGTATATATACATAAATTTTCATGGATATACACAGATACACATGATATACATGAGATATCAATGATATACATGAGATATATTGTACATTGAGATATACAAAAAAGAAAAAGAAAATTTTAATATACATCTTAATATATACAAAGACAAAAAATAAAGGTGAGATATGCATTTTGATATACACATTATTTGATGTGTTATACATAGTGATATACAAACATCACAATTATTTTTGGGTTATACACTTAGATATAAACACAAAAATAAATGACAAACAATTATATTTATAATTTCATATTTCAAATATAATAAAGAAGGAAAATAAGATTTTGATATGCATAAAAAAGAAAATTAATATTGTGATATATACTTTGATATACATATTATTGTGATATATATTTATTTTCTATTTAATATCAATAAATGAAAAATGAGTTAATCTTAGCCTATTAGTAGACTGGATTGATATACGGTGCCAAACTCCCTAAAAAAAAAGGAGGCCCGAGTAGCCACTTAAAACCCATTCACTTGTACAAAGTGCGAGCCTAATTTCAAATATTTTTTTAAAAAATTATTAAATTAGAAAATCAAATTAAAAAGAGAAAACCCTAGTCTTCTTCTATTTTGTTTCTCAGTCGCCACCTTGAAAGAGAAAGAGATCATTGTTTCCTCTCTTCTTTTTCTCTATGTCCCGTGGTTATCGGAGCACCAAGTTCCAATTCTCCTCCTTTTTTTTTGGATTTAGGAAGATGAAATACTTTTCTTCTCCACTTCCTTTACTTCTTGGTTAATACCTCCACTAATGGAGCACCAAGCCCCATATTTGCTAGAAGTAAAAAAAAATAAAAAAAAAAGAACTTGCTAATAGAGAAGCCAGTTTTGCTTCTTCGTTTCTGGCCATGGCGTCTTCACTAGCTGCTCTCCTTAGCGGAGCTATTGGACCGTCGACGGTCAGTCGCATCTCAGACGGCAACGAGGGTGAGGGCTGATTGAAGTTTCCTTTTTTTGTTGCAGTTTTGAAAAAGATGAACTGACTATCCTCATGATAAGAAATTTAAACACTGGTTTAAAACATTAATCCAAATCATTGTATAAACTTTATTTACCCAATTGCACACAGATTAAAAAAAAGTTACATAGATTCAAATTCACACAGAAAATGAACTGACATCTAAGTTTTTATTTATTTATTTATTTATCGGATCCAAAAACTGATTTCATTGAACTGATAAAAAAAATTATCATACAACAGATTAACCAATCAATTGCATAGAGTACGTTCAATATTATACATATACACGATGTTCTAGATTTACTATCACGACCCGAAATCCTCACAGTCGGGACTGTGATGGCGCCTAACATTACACTCGCTAGGCAAGCCAACGTTAGATGTTATTTAGCCAATTCTTTACATTTAGATGGTTACTAGTAAACAAGCTATAATAAATCAAAATAAACGTTAAACTATTTAAATAACAACTTTAATTACATACTATTACTACCCAGAATTCAGAGTCACAATTCACGAACATAATAAATTTGTTTTGCTACAAGTATTTGTCCGAAATAAAACACAATTGTTTTTGAAATAAGAAAAAACAGTAAAGTATAGGTGTAACGACTCGGCCAGTCGTTCCGAGAGTTTAGCCCATTTCTCCCATTTCGGCTTCATTGCTTGTGTGGTTCATCTCTTTTGTGTGGCATTGGGTTGGTTGACTCGGGTTTAGAGTGGTCATGGTGAAAAATGAGACACTTAGTCTCTTAAGTTGGCCTTATAGTTAGAAAAGTCAATCGGAAGTTGACTATTGGGTAAACGACCTCGGAATGTGGATTTTATGGCTCAGATAGTTTTGTTAGGTGATTTGGGACTTAGGAGTGTGTTCGGAACGTAGTTTTGAGGTCCGGTGTAGAATTAAGCTTGAATTGGCGAAAGTTAGTTTTTGACGATTTTCTGTCGGTAGTGGAAAATAGGCTATCGGGGTCGGAATGGAATTCCAGAAGTTGGAGCAGATTCGTAATGTAATTTTGGATATGTGTGTAAATTTTCAGGTCAATCGAATGTGTTTTGGATGGTTTCGTCATCCTTAGTAAAATTTAGAAGTTTCAAAGTTCATAGGCTTGAATTTGATGTGATTTTAGTGTTTTTGCGTTATTTTGGGTGTTCCGAGGGTTCGACTAAGTCCGGTTGATCATTTATGACTTTTTTGTGTTTTTGGTTTGGGTCCCGAGGGGCTTGGGTTGATTTCGGATAGCCTTCGGGGAGTTTGAAGTTGGAGAAATGCAGCAGAAATTGTTGTCCTTCTGGTGTGGTTGCACCTGCGGAAGGGAAGCCGCAGGTGCGGACAAGGGGCGCAGGTGCGGATTCTTAGTAGGCTGGAGGAGATCTGCAGGTGCGAGGTTGTTACCGCACCTGCAAAGACGCAGGTGTGATTTTTGGTCCCTTAAGTAAAACGCGCAGGTGCGCACCTGGGACCGCAGATGCGGTCTTCGCTGGGCAGAACCTATAAAAAGAACCCTTAGCGAATTTTGGTCATTCCTTCACCATTCTTATTCGGGTTTGAAGCTTTTGAAGGATTTTGAAGAGGAAAATCAATACTTCTTCACTGAGGTAAGAATTTTGGACTTAAAACTCTTTTATATGTGATTAAAGGTCTTATTAGTGGTGAAAATTGGGGAAAAACAATGCTAAAAATAGGTAATTAGGGCTTGTGAGTAGAGACCTTAAAATGGAAATTTGAGGGGTCATTTGGACTCCGATTTTAGTATTCTTGGTATGTATGGACTCGTGGGAGGATGAGGATTCTTATGGTGTAAATTTTATCGAGTTCCGAGACGTGATCCCGGGGTTCAGGTTTGACCGATTTCGAGATTTTTGAGTAATTTTGATAAACTTCGATTGGGTTTCGTTCCTTGGCATATTATAATGGTATAAATATGATTTTTGGTAGATTTGGAGCACTTGGAAGCTGAATCTAGAGGCAAAGGCACTACGGAGTAATATTTTAGCTGGTTTTGAGGTAAATAACACTTTCAAACTTGGTTCTGAAGGTTCGAAACCCCGAGCTAAATGGTTTATGACTATAATTGAGGTGACGCACATGCCAAGTGACACGTGTGCGGGTGTGCACCGAGTATTTGTGGCCTGGATTATCCCATGACATTTTTCTAGTAGCTATTACTGATCGATATCCGCACTTCTAGTAATGTAGTAATTGTGAACCTGTTAGAAATCATGTTAAGTATAAATGCTAGGCTTCACGCTGAAAATGCTGAGGCTCGAGTGGTCGTATATTACTGTCTCATTTTGGGATTATTTGATTTCATATACTCAATCCTGTTATAGCATATCACTTCATACCTCAGTCTCAGTATTGTTAATTATATGCATATTTATCATCGTTTCGGGCTGATGGAGGCATCTGTGATCCATGTGAGTGAGACTGGAGAGTAATGACTGAGTGATGCCGAGAGCCTTTTATTGAGACAGTTATGAGATCGGACTTCACGCCGTAGCGATACTAAATCATGCCTTCGTTGGCTTGATATAGCACTTGGGCCACTAGGGCCCCTCTGGAGTCTTTACACCCCCAGTGAGCGCATTGATGTTGAGGGATGGATTTTCCATGGGCACGAATCGTGTCCCAAGTGGATGTTATGTGAGGGATGGATTGTCCCTGGACATGGATCTTGTCCGAGTGTTGTATTCCGGAGATGAACTTTCTCCGTGGGGCTAGATTGGCCTTTTTCCTCAGTACGGAGTGACTACGGTCACCGATGATTATGTACCTTCCGGGATGGACATTCCCCAGGCCTGAGAGCCATATAAGGTACTGATTGGACTGATGTGTGAGGGTTGTGAGAACTATGTGAATATCCACACTGGTTTTATACATTTTTCTTTATGTTGACATGTAGAGTATACTGGCATACTTGGCATATTTACTCATTCTGATAAACTGTTAGCATGTCTAATTTTTGTATAATGTTTGTTGTAAATTCTGAGGTTTAGTCCGTCACTACATCTCAGCCCATAGTTTGGTTTTGTTACTTCTGAGTTGGTGTACTCACGTTACCCCCTGCACCTTGTGTGCAGATCCAGGTACACTGGGACCCGGTAGTGGATACTCAGCAACTGTCAGAGTTTCATTGGAGTTGTCGAGGTAGCAGCTGGAGATCGCGACCTCGTCTTCTCTTTCTTATTCTACTTGTTGTTATTTATTTTGAGACTATGTTGTCCATTTCTCTTTTTCCTTGCTTTATGTTATAGTAGTTCATGACTGAGTGACACCGAATCCGGGGTTGGAGATTTTAAATTTTGTTTCAAATATTGTTTCAAAACTTCAAATTATTAGTATTACCAATAATTTCGTTTAAAATTGTATTTTTTCTGGAAATTGAATTTAGCTTAGATAAAATGGGCGGCTTGCTTGGTTCTACGACAGGCGCCATCACGACTTTGAAATCGGGTCGTGACAAGTTGGTATCAGAGTTCTAGGTTAAATAGGTCTCACCAGTCATGAGCAGGTTTAGTAGAGTCTTGCGTATCAGTACGGAGACGTATGTTCTTATCTTCGAGAGGCTAGAGAACCCTTAGGAAAAATCCCACATAATTGAATTCTGTCGTGAGACTCTGTAGAATTCTGGAACAAAACTTCTGTTGTTTTCATTCTCTCACAAATGGTGAGGACTCGTGCTGCCAATCGTGGTGATCAGACACCAGCAGGACCAGCTGGAGGTCGAGGCCATGGTCGAGCCCGTGGCAGAGGGAGGGGTGCAGCCCGCTCAGCAGCCGGGGCAGTACCTGTGGACCCTTCCACTACTCAGGATCAGGTCCCTGCAGTTGAGATCCCAGCAGGACAGGCTCAGGAACCAGCAGTGCCCATTGTGATTTCAGGTCTTCAGGAGACCCTAGCCCAGATTTTGACGGTGTGCACCAGCTGGCACAGGCTGTCTACATGTCTACTATTACTTCTACTTCTCAGGACGGGGGAGGCACTCAGACTCCAGCTGCCCGGACACCTGAGCAGGTTACTCAGGGGCTTCAGACACGAGGGACAGTTCTAGTCCAGTCGGTTGCCTCAACCAGGAGTTTGTGGTCCCAGCTTTGGCAGATGATGAGAAGCATAGGTTATAGAGGTTTAGTAGAATCCAGCCTCTAATTTTCAGTGGTACTGAGGGCTAGGATTCCCAAGGCTTTTTGGAAAAGTGTCAGAGGATCCTTTGCACAACAGGGATACTGGAGGCTAGTGGGGTCCCATTTACTACCTTCTAGTTCGCAGGAGCTGCACTCACTTGGGAGGCCTATGAGAGGCGTAGACCTGTTGATGCAGCGCCCTTTACCTGACGTCAGTTCTCTATTTTATTCCTGGAGATGTATATACCGCAGTCTCGCAGGGAGGAGCTGCGCAGAGAGTTCGAGCAGTTGCGCTAGGAGGACATGACCGTGATGCAATATGATATGAGGATCTCCGAGTTGTCTCGTCATGCTATTTGGATAGTTCGCACGGATAGGGAGAGGATCAGGAGGTTCGTTGATGGCCTCACTTATCAGCTTCAGATTTTTCTGACCAAGGGGAGGGTATCTTGCGCTTCTTTTGAGGAGGTGGTTGACATTGCTAGAGAGATTGAATCAGTTCGCCGTCAGGAGCGGATCGAGAGGGAGGCCAAGAGATCTCGAGGATCTGGGAGTTTTGGTGGGGTTCCTTTAGCGGGGTAGCCTCAGCCCGGTAGAGGCCTTCCATTCAAGCAGGCTCAGCCAGGTCGCTCATGTTATCGTGGTGGATCAGTTGGTCATGATCCTCATAGTTCGCATCAGGTGCACCCATCTTTCAGCGCCCTGCCAACTCAGAGTTCATCTTGGACACCAACGGTTCAGAGTTCATCTATGTCTGGTTCTTCTAGTGGTTATCCTGGTGCTAGGGGTTCCCATCAGTCCCTAGTGCCATTCTCTGAGAGAGGTTGCTTTGAGTGTGGAGATGTGGGCCATATCAAGAGGTTTTGTCCCCGTCTACCGAGAGGTACTTATCAGCAGAGGAGTCAGCCCGCGGCTTCAGACTCAGTAGCTGCACTGCCCTCCCAAGCAGCTAGAGGGGGGGTCAGGCAGGTAGGGGTCGCCCTAGAGGGAGAGGTCGATCCATTGGTGATCATGCCCGATTTTATGCACTTTCAGCCAGACCGGATGCGATGGCTTCTGATGCCGTGATCCCAGGTATTGTTTCAGTATGTCACGAGAAGCTTCAGTTTTTATTTGATTCTAGTTTTTCATATTCACATGTTCATCATATTTTAGCTCATTCTCTGGATACGCCCCGTGAATCTTTTGTTACATCTGTTCATGTGCCCGCCCTTGTGGGTGATGTTGTTGTTACGGACCGCGTGTGTCGGTCGTGTGTGGTACCTATTGGGGGTCTGGAGACCCGGGTGGATGTGCCATTTCTAGTATGGTCGATTTCGACGTAGTTTGATCAGATAGATGATGATACTTTTAGGTATGACTTGATGTAGGTGTTTTGCACCGAATCAGATTGTTTGACTCCATAGAACTATTGTGAGGGTGTCAGTTAATGGATATTGGGTTGATTTGTGCTCCGGGATGATTTAGGGGTTACCCGTCCCTGCTTCGGGGAGCGGCGATTCATTGGTTTTAGGCACACATGGTGCGGTTCTAGAGGAGTTGATTAAGGTAAAATAGTTGGGTATCGTAGAGTTTGGACGTATGAGTTGTGTTCTCTCAGATTCGTGTGATTTGGTTCGGCAGTGTGTGAGGAATTCTTAGCATTGCATTGTGGTGTTACCGTTAACAATGAGATACGGTTCTCTTGTTTGGTGTCATTTCTCATGATGGGTACATTTGAGGTGTTATAACGGGTCTCTTTTCGATATCGGGTTTATTACCGGCCTTTGGGTGGCTTGGGCATCTGTTGTGATTTGAGCTTATCATTAGGAGTGTTCGAGATAGGTGATATACCATGTGACGTCGTCTTGAGTTATGAATCTAGTTGGGTACATCATGTTCAGGTATATACGGTGTGTGGAGGCGTGATTCTAATCTTGTAAATGAGTTCTGACGTGGAATTTGGGTTCTAAGGCGTAAGGATTAGGTTGGATATAGTGGCATTCGAATGTGTTGTGTTATTAGATCGATACGGGGTAGGGTAACGTGGGGTCACCCTCGGGTATGTTCATGGTAAGGTTATTCGGCGGTTTGATGGCTTTTGAAAACAAATCTTGGTACGTTCGAGGACGAACGTTTGTAAGAGGGGGAAAATGTAACGACCCGGTCGGTCGTTCTGAGAGTTTAGCCCGTTTCCCCATTTCGTCTTCATTGCTTGTGTGGTTTATCTCTTTTTTGTGGCGTTGGGTTGGTTGAATCGGGTTCAGAGTGGTCATGGTAAAAAATGAGACACTTAGTCTCTTAAGTTGTTCTTATAGTTAGAAAAGTCAACCGGAAGTTGACTATTGGGTAAACGACCTCGGAATGTGGATTTTATGGCTCAGATAATTTTTTTAGGTGATTTAGGATTTAGGAGTGTGTTCGAAACGTAGTTTTGAGGTCCGATGTAGAATTAGGCTTGAATTGGTGAAAGTTAGTTTTGGCAATTTCCGGTCGGCAGTGAAAAATAGGCTATCGGGGTCGAAATGGAATTCCGGAAGTTGGAGCAGGTTCGTAATGTCATTTTGGATATGTATGCAAATTTTCAGGTCAATCGGATGTGTTTTGGCATCCTTGGTGAAATTTAGAAGTTTCAAAGTTCATAGGCTTGAATTTGAGGTGATTTTAGTGTTTTTGCGTTATTTTGGGTGTTCCGAGGGTTCGACTAAGTCCGGTGATCATTTATGACTTGTTTGTATTTTTATTTGGGGTCCCGAGGGGCTCGGGTTGATTTCGGATAGCCTTCGGGGAGTATGAAGTTGGAGAAATACAGTAGAAATTGTTGTCCTTCTGGTGTGGTCGCACCTGCGGAGGGAAGCCGCAGGTGCGATGGCCGCATGTGCGGACAAGGGGCGCAGGTACGGATTCTTGGTAGGCTAGAGGATATCCGCAGGTGCGAGGTTGTTTCGCAGGTGCGAGTTTTGGTCCCTTAAGTAAAACGCGTAGGTGCGCATCTGGGACCGCAGGTGCGGGTCCGCAGGTGCAAGAAAAGGACCGGAGTGTTGATACCCAATTTTTCCTCAAACTATTTTTTAAATTTGCATATATACCTCAAAATTAGGTTTCTATAACAGTTGGTATTTTTCCATAATTTTCTCATATTTTTACAAATTTATTTCTAATTTATCCAGTATTTTTATTTCTAATAACTAATTATAAATTGAATTACAAATGATTTCAAAGACATCTCTTGACTTAATACATTATTTTTGGCATTGGTAAGATCAAATTATTTTACAATTAGCCAGATTGGCACTCTTTGGCTATAATTGCAATAACTTTGCAATTATAGCCTAATCATATGTTTTATGCTATTTTGGCCCAATAATTAGTCATTTTATATTTTATATACTAATTAATCATGTTACTTTAATTTTATTAAGCATCAATTTTATTTTTTATAATTATTAGCAATGTTTATAAATTATTTATCTATTTTTATGCGATATTTAACAAATAGCCATTTTTCATTTCAATTCTAACCTATTAAAACCATCCCAAACCCCAATTAAAATGACCTAAGCCCAAAGCTCCATCTAACCCGGCCCGGGTCCTCTTAAATCCTGGTCGTTGATCATTTTGGTCAACGGCTCAGATTACCCCTTTCCTTAATTAATCCTAAACGACCTACCCCAAACCCTCATTCCCCCTCTCATTCTATCGTTACACTCCGCCGTCCTCTCCTCTCATCTCTCTCAACTCTCTCATCTCTTCGACTCCCTCTGCTAAACCTAGCCCCTTCTCATGCCGTTGCTTTGCCGGTAACCATGGTGGTCTCGCCACCACCCCAGCCTATGGCTCTCCTCCTACACCGGATTGATGATGTCCTGAGGTTTTCAAGGGAACCCGAGGCGGTTCACTTACCTCCCATGATCTCACATGCCGTTCTCCGGCCATCCATGGTCGTCCGAGTAAGATTTCCTCATTTTTCGGCTAGAACCAATGGTTCTTTAGCCGGTTCTCCTTCTTTTTGGGTTGTCTCTATGAAACCCTAACTATCAGTCTCTGATTTTCATAGATCTATAACGGATCTTGACTTATTCCGAGCTATTTTTAGTGTTTTCAAAAGGTTTTCTGATTTTTCATGAAGTGACTTTTCACCTTCTAACTAGGGTTTTCAAACCTCTTTTCAAAAATGATTTCCCTTCATATTTTAAGTATTATCTTATGATTTTTATTATGTTTAAGCTNTTTTTCGGCTAGAACCAGTGGTTCTTTAGCCGGTTCTCCTTCTCTTTGGGTTGTCTCTATGAAACCCTAACTATCAGTCTCTGATTTTCATAGATCTATAACAGATCTTGGCTTATTCCGAGCTATTTTTTGTGTTTTCAAAAGGTTTTCTGATTTTTCATGAAGTGACTCTTCACCTTCTAACTAGGGTTTTCAAACCTCTTTTCAAAAATGATTTCCCTTCATATTTTAAGTATTATCTTATGATTTTTATTATGTTTAAGCTTTATTACAACCTTTTCCCTTTGTGTCTGAGTTATTTCGTTAAAAACCCTAGAGTCTTAGCTTTCACCTATGGCTCTGAGTTTGTTTACAACGATGTGTTCATTTGTTCTATTGTGTTCACTCTGTTCTCTTGATTATTCTGTAATTTCGTGATGTTTTACCCCATATTGCTTGTTAGGGTTTCTGGTTGCTATTACCATGCTTAATCTGTGATTCATCTCTATTCATTGTTTATCGATACCTCTAAATCTTCGCCTTTCCTGTTTGTATTATGCTTATTCAGTGATTCATGTCATTGTCCTATGTAAACCCCTAATTCCGTGTGATTTTACCCTGTTTTAATCACTAGGGTTTCTGACTCTCTCCTATTATGTGTTTACTTTGTATAACCTATGTTGATTCTTAAATCAGTACTACTCCTATTTCGAATCCCTAATTTCCTGTGATTGATTTTCTTTAATTGATTTCCTGTGATTGATTTTCTTTAATTGATTTCCAGTGATAATCTTTACGACTATTAGTTATTTCTTACTTTATTACTATCAATTGATTCTTACAGTAGTGCTTTAATGAACCTGCCCCCAATTCCCTACTCTGTGCTTACTATGTATGAATCTTTCCTTATTTTCTTCCTTTCCTTACTTGTAAAACTTTCCTACCGTTGGAGAGTTAACTCCCTTAATTAAGGAAGTACCCATACTATTCTGAAACTGATTGATTCTGATTCCCTTAATTGCTGCATGACTTTGATCTGCACCTTATTTACTACTGTTTTCAAAGCCATATATATACCCAGGCCTCTTATTTTCCAAACAAAGGATTTGATCTGTTCAAATTTCTCTCACACACAATTAAAAAACTCTCTGCTCTCTCTTCTGTGCTAGTTACTGCTATCCTAAGTTAGCCAGCTGCAAGCCAAGGCTAACTATTGTGCATCTCCTACTTCCTGTTTGTGTTACTGCTTTCTTCACTTCGCTGGTATGTTCTAATTTAGATTTCAGTCCTCAAACCAACATGTTTCTATCACTGTTGTAATTCAGTGTGTTTCTAATTTCCTTTTACTTAGTATTCGACATGTATATAGGATCCTAAACTCCCCTCTGCATGTTAAGTTAGGCTTTACTTGACCAACATGTTTCTGTATACTTAGCACCTGCTTCTTAAGTGAATCTCCATTCCTATGACTGGTACATTAGTTTAATCATGGCCTTAGTTGTTTTGGTGTTAATCTGACCTAGTACTTTACTGTACCCCTAATCCTCTGAACCCTTAGGAGCTCCTGATTGCATGTCTATATGTGTGTCTGCCTGCTACATGTTTGCCCTCACATGCTCTGTATTTGCCCCTCAAATCTCATTACCCCTGTTTGTGATTGTTGGACTATTCCTGGTCCTCTGTATGATGTTGAACTTCTATTCCAATCAAATGTCCCCATTCAAAACTGTTTTCTTACTTACCCTTTCTCAAAACTGTTTTCTTACTTACCCTTTTCTCAAAACTGTTTTCTTACTTAAACCCTTTTAAAAAAATAAAAAAGCACTCTCACATATACTCTTAGAAGTCTAGGTTCTGCCACTTCTATGTGAGCATTGCCTTGGGACCCTTGAGCTCCCTCTGAACTTTGACACACAGAGGCTGGCCATTCCACACTGCACTTACTCTATTTTGGCTATGAAATCTGGGTGTGAGCACTGCCCGGGAGCCCTTGAGGTCCTTAGGGAACTCTGACACACCCGGATTATGAGAAGGTTGTGAAATAATACCTGGCATGGAGGACTTGGAGACTTGAGCCTATTATGTAGGCTCCCTATAGTTAACTTCTTATTTTCCTTCTATTTCAGTTGTGTAATTCGTATTCAATGGCCTGTAATAGTTATTTGTAAACAACTCTGGAGTCGGATAGTGAAAATGGATGAGTGATATGCATGATTAAGGGTAGAAACCATGCCTCTAGGTTTATTTTCTCTATGCGCAATAGCAGCCATGTTTAGGTACACCATGCCATAGATATCATGCCACTTAGGATTTATGTGTATTCGACATATCCACGCTTAGAAATCCTGCCTCTGGGATAAATAATTACAATGAAATAAGTTGTTATTACGTGGTTCTGCCCATGTTCTGAAATTTCACTAGAAATATTGTCTTAGGGTAAATAAGATGTAATCACGTCTCATTATGCTATACACGTAGAGATCCTGTTTTAGGTAAACAACGTTTAAAATCTGTCACCTATGCTATTCCTGAAATTGTGCATAATGTTATGATTCTATGTGCATTTAGAAATCATGTTTAAGTTATTATGCATCATACTGCATTTGATATCATGTTATAGAATCGTATATATTTAACTGCATTTAGTCTAAACACAGAACATTCCCCTGTTCTCAGCAACTGGTTATTAGTATTTATACATCTTCACACCTAGAATCGCATGTTATTAGCTAAAACAACTTAGAGTCATTAGCAAATCTGAATAAATGTTGCATGTTATCCAGCACTTAGGCAAGCCTTGGGTAATTAACTTAAAAAAGATAAAATCAGAACTGTCTTTGTGATCATGTTTAACTGCCAGCATGCTTAAAACTAGTAAGCAAGCCTGATTAAGACTTCCTCTGTGAGTTATGCAATAATCTGTCTTTGTGTTATCACCTAGATACCATGCTTTAGGATTCTGAATTAATATGGACCTTAATTGTGTATGAGACATGTTGCTTATGTGTACTGTGTGTGGAGGAATGTTTGAGCCTTTATATGTTTTCTATGCTTTTCTTTATCTGCAGTCCTACTTGTTTTGTTATCTGTCGTCTTAGAATTTTACCTTTAAAACCTGAGGGTCTGCCTAGCACCTCCTTTAGGATAGGAGTCCTAATTTCCTCCGGGACTGATAGGAAGGGACGGGTAACAGCATGCAATAGAGGTCGAGGCCAACACTCATTTTAATAACCTTATGGGTGGGAAGTTAGAATATGGATATGATGACCGGTGCGCTAATACCACGTGTAGCCCCTCTTCGAGGAGTGATTACCGGGTATTGCAATGATGTGATCCATATTATTATAAACCTAGGATACCTTTATATGCTATCTCGTAATTCCTTTTTCAAAAGACAATCTTCTTTACTGTTTCTTTAAAACATCTGCATGCTCAAGACTTAAATCCCCTCTTATTTGAGCCTTTATTTGTTATTTGCTAGTTGTACAAATTCACGAAACCATTTAGCCGGGAACCACACTCTTGGATCCTTAGGGGTGCCTAACACCTTCCCCTTAGGATAATTTCAATCCCTTACCCAAATCTCTGGTTAGCAACGTAGTTGTAATTGAACCTCTTAGGTGCCCTAATGCACCGTTAAAATCGTTAGGCGACGAATCTTCAAAATATGCAAATCCTTTTCCCAAAAGGAAAAGTTGTCCCAACCAATGTCATAAACCTGATTCTGCGAGGAAAAAAAAAAAGAAGGCGCGACAGCATGGCGACTCTACTGGGGATATCCAGGATTTTACCATTTCAAATTATTTCGTGAATTTGTACCTTTATTTTAAATACTTGCACCCTTTCCTATTCCCTTTACATGCAATTAATTTTTTACTTCGGGTATTTAGTTTTCTTCAAAAACGAAACTGACATGTCTCTTTGTTTCCTTGTAACTGCTTTAATCATTACTACTGTTTTTACCACTTTCTTTAACGTGCAAATACGTGACAACTTGTTTTATTACTTATTGCATAAGTCATGCTCAATATTATACTCTACTCGTGCCAAACAAAATACTATAGCAACGCTTGATGAGTGGTTGCGCGCTTCCTATATTATCACCCACTAAATTCGGAAAGGCTTATTTGTGGTAAAACTAGTCGATCAGCGGTGCAGTCGACGATTCCGTGCCTTTCCCCCTCAAGTTGTCCGCTCAAGGGTACCAGTCTAAAACATCATAGAAACCTTACTCTGTTGCACTATTACATGCATCATGGTCAAACCTAGTCAAGCTAAAGTGTCGTCCGCACGATAGCTTTTAAGATAGCCTTATCCAAAAGTCCATCGGGTTTCCCTAAACCCAAACAGACGCCCTCACGTTATGTGCATTTATTTGGAGAAATAAATGCTTTCTGCTAATTATTGACGATAAATAGTCGAGTCCGGTGGGGTAGGGCCTAACTTTATTTGCTTTTCAGAAAAAATGAGGCACGAAGTCCCCAGATTCGGCATGGTCTCCAACATCCACCCAAGACTGTTGAGTTGGTGGGAGGATCTGCACTCTAGATACAAAGATATCGTCAGGAAACACTTGGGTAATGGAAGAAAAGTTCATCAAAAGAGTTGAATATTGTCAAAAGGTTGAGGGAGCTGCAGGAGGATACCTAGCCAGAACCTACCCATTGCTGGGACTTCGCGAGCTGGGAAAACTGTACAAGGAAAGTAAGAATGCCGAGTCTGGGGATTTGTCTATTTTTCTTATCAATAAAATGAGGCATTTAGCATTTTAAGTTCTCCAAATTAATTTGTCGCTAGGCCTACCTCCGGCACAAAGAGGTTCCCAACATAGGACGCACTTTACATTTCCGCATTATGTGTTTAAATACCGCAATATTCTTTTCATAATCCTCACTGACTTGGTTACCTTTTGTTTTATTTTTTCTTACTCCCCTCCCCAAAGGTTAGTTCGTGCATTATGGCATCATCAGCCTATCGCACCAGATCCAAGAGCCCTCCACCTACTCCTCCTCCTAGTCCTCCCAAGGGTAAAGACAAAGGCAAAAGTAAGACAGAAGAGTCCAGCGGCACCAGAAAGGAGAATATGATTGAACGAGTATAGGCCACTGATGGCCGAGGTATTCAGGTCCTGCATGAGAACATGTCACCACTTGAATAGAAATTTCTGAAGTTTCAGGAAGAACTCGATCAAGTCGGGAATCTGGCCAATTTGTCATTTTCCCTCAACGTCCCCGACGTCAACCTTCCAAATGCTCAAAACCCCGCACCTCCACAAAATATCCCAAGACAGAAAAATCATCCTGCACCTCACCATCACGTCACTTCCCCAAAGAACCAAACTCTCCCGACGCAGTGCAATGCTTGCCACACCTCAAATAACACTCCACTATTCATCCCAAAACCTCAAAACCCCACAAAAGACCATTTCCACACCTATAACAACCCCATATATGTGGAAACCATGACCCACTCCACTCCACCTGAGGCGTCCGAGTCTGACAAAAAAGATTTACTTATCAGGAACCTGGCCGAGGAGCTTAGGAAACTGACCAGCCGAGTCCAGGGTGTTGAAGGAACCAAGGGAATTGAAGGGTTGAATTATGAAGACCTTTGTATCCAACCTGATGTCGAACTGCCCGAGGGGTACAAACCTCCAAAGTTTGAAATGTTTGACGGTACTGGTGATCCGAGAGTCCGTCTAAGGACCTATTGCGGCAAATTGGTTGGCGTAGGAAAGGATGAAAGAATCCGTATGAAGGTGTTCACGAGGAGTTTGAAGGGAGACGCACTGTCTTGGTACATCAGCCAAGACCCCAAGAAATGGTCAAACTGGGTAAGCATGTCGTCTGACTTTATGGACAGGTTTAGATTCAACACAGAGAACGCACCAGATGTGTTCTACATTCAAAACATGAAGAAGAAACCTACAGAAACCTTTCGCAAGTATGCTACTCGTTGGAGGTCCGAAGTCGCTAAAGTCAGACCTGCTCTAGAGGAAGAACAGATGAATAGTTCTTTTTTCGGGCTCAGGACCCGCAGTATTATGAACGGTTAATGATGATTGAAGGCCACAAGTTCTCTGACATCATCAAATTGGGTGAGCGGATTGAAGAAGGTATTAAAAGTTGTATGGTTACAAATTTTGAAGCCTTGCAAGCCACTAACAAGGCTCTACAGTCCGGTGGTGTGTCTAAGAAGAGAGACGTAGGAGCCGTAATGGTTACACAAAGAGCCAAGTCCCCACTCAAATACCAAACCTATCCTACACCTCCACTCACATACCATCCAACCCCGAATTACCAAGCACCCTCACCAAATTACCAAGCTCCACCACCTTCCTACCAAGCTCCACCGCCCACATATCAACCTGTTTCGCCCAGATATTCACAACCCGCTCTTGTCTGCCACACTTATAATTCCTATCCATCCCATTACCAATCACCCCCTGCACGCCAAAACTTCCCTATACCTTGTCCCAATTTTGATCGCCGCCCTCCAAAGCAATACACCGCCATAGCTGAGCACATTGACCAGCTGTATGAGAAGCACAAAGCCGCTGGTTATGTCACACAAACCCCTGTTGCCTCCCCTGAGAACCCTTCTTATTGGGTTAACCCAAACAAATCATGTGCATACCATTCCGTCATGAAAGGACACACCATCGAAGAATGCCGCTCTCTGAAGGACAAAATACAGGCTCTCATTGACAACAAGATTATTGTGGAAAAAGACCTCGCTCTAAACGTCTGCGACAATCCTCTGCTAGACCATAAGGGTAGAGGTATCCATATGATTGAAGTAGAAGATGATTGGGATCCTGAGGGGTCAATCGGGTTGATCGCAGAAGGCGATGACCTAAAGAAACCCGCAGTCACTCTCAAACCGATCATAGTCCAAATTCAACCATCTGAGGACACTGAGGTGAATATGTCTATATCGTTTGAGTTTGAAGCAGTGCCACCTGGAAAGTCACCAGTGCCAATTGAAGTTGAGTTTGTATCTCCAGCAAATGCACCGGCATCATTCGAGGTCACAGTCTTGCCACCCCGAACACACATTCCGTTTGAAGTAAGGATGGCTTCACCAATTCCGGTGGCAATGTCAACCACGCCACCCTTCTATTCAAATGCTATCCCTTGGGACAACACAGCCGAGGCGAGAAGGAAAGACAAGGTCAGATCTGAGGAAGTTGTCGCAGCATAGGGTATGACAAGAATTGGTAGGGTCTACACCCCTGAGCATCTGGCCGAGTCAAGCAAGCAGGCTGCCAACCGGCCTCCCCTTATAGAAATAGGTCCCGATGACCTTTGGAGAAAGGTACAGGTTAAGGAGTATTCAGTCATCGACCAGCTGAACAAGAAATTGGCACAGATATCCATCCTCTCTCTGCTGCAAAATTCTGAAACACACAGAAATGCTTTGTTGAAAGTGTTGAGTGAAGCATATGTGCCAAACAACATCACTAGTGGGGAAATGGCCAATATGGTAGGTCAGGTATTCGAGAGTCATAAAATCACTTTTCATGAGGACGAGCTACTACCTGAAGGATTTGGGCACAACAAAGCACTGCACATCACTGTGCAATACGAAGATCATTTCATCACAAGAATCTTGATCGATGGAGATTCTAGTCTTAACATCTCCGTTGATAACACTCAAGAAATTGGGTAAAGGGCTACATGAGATAAGGGATGGGGCGATCAATGTGAAAGCCTTCGACGATTATCAGAGGACCACCATGGGGGAGATTAGTCTATGTCTGCAGATGGGACCGACTTGGTTCGAAGTGGATTTCTAGGTGATATATATGCCAGCATGCTACAACCTGTTGTTGGGACGACCCTGGATTCATGCTGCTGGGGCCGTAGCATCAATGCTATATCAGGCGGTAAAATTCGAGTGGAACCACCAAGAGGTGATTATTCATGGTGACGGTAGCAACCCCATTTATAGTCGTCAAACTATTCCGGTGATTGACGGTAAAAGGAAGATAGGCGGAGGAACTTACCACCACATTGAGCGGGTCAATACTATCGACAAGGACAAGTGGTGGGATAGCAAGATTGAGAGCATCCTGAACTGGAGAGGATATGATCCAGGAAAAGGGCACGGTAAGAACCTCCAAGGGATCACGAAGCCCATAAAGCTCAAGGAACATGGCACCATTTTCGGTCTGGGGTTTGAGTACACTTGGCAGGAATTTAATGACTGGTCGCCACCTTGGCGCGGTCCCTATTACCCTTTGGAGCAGCCGACACCTCATCTTGAGCAGAATTTCAAGCAGGCTGACATTATTTACGGTTCAGACAAGGAAGAAGCACTTGCAGCGATGAGGAGTTTGTTCCTAGAGGACGAGGATATGGATTGTTGTGTTGTTCTCGAGGAGGAGGGGGAGGAAGGCCCTTCCATACAGACTGTAATCAAGGGGACATATCTCAAGAACTGGTCTATCAAGACGACCAAAGCCCGACGAGCCTCGGGGTAGCAAGGCTAAAACAAGCATTATTTACTGTTTTATTTACTAAATGATTTTCCTTTTCCTGCATTTTTCAATTTCTGCAATAAAGATCTTCAATGTTCAAAATAGTTATTCAATCTATCAAAGCATCTTCTAAATTTCTCTTACGAATCCGATATTTATTGCTATTGTTTTCTCTCATTACTTTATTTATACAACATTACTATTTCTTGTCTTGATGAACCGATGACTGTGACATGCAATGAGACAACGCAGCAAACAGTCATTGATTCAGATGAACACGACATACCTGACGAGATTGTCAAAGAAGTTGAGAACTTTGAGAACAGACCTAAGTCCAACCTGGATGAGACCAAAGCTATCAACTTGGGAGATTCAGAAAACGTCAAGGAAACCAACATTCATTTGTCACCATCAGAAAAGAAAGAATACACAGAGTTTCTAAAAGAGTATGAGGACGTGTTTGCATAGTTGTATGATGACATGACTGGTCTAAGTACGTCTATTGTGGCTCATAAACCGCCAACCAATCCAATGTGTCCGCCAGTGAAACAAAATCTCAGAAAGTTCAAACCCGACATGAGTTTGAAAATCAAAGAAGAAGTTACAAGCAGATCAATGCCAAAATTCTCTGGGTAGTGGAGTACCCAACATGGTTAGCCAACATTGTACCTGTGCCAAATAAGGACGGGAAGGTCAGAGTCTGCGTCGAATACTGGGATCTCAACCGGGCCAGTTCGAAAGACGACTTCCCCTTGCCAAATATACACATTCTGATTGATAACTGCGCCAAGCATGAATTGCAGTCCTTCATGGATTTCTTCGATGGTTACCACCAGATTTGGATGCATGAGGAAGATGCTGAGAAAATGGCGTTCATCACGCCATGGGGAGTGTATTGTTACAAGATGATGCCATTCAGCTTGAAGAATGCAAGGGCCACCTACATGAGGGCCATGACCACCATATTGCATGACATGATTCATAAGGAGATCGAGGTGTACGTGGATGATGTCATTATCAAATCAAAGAAAGTTGCTGATCACATGGAGAATTTGGGGAAGTTCTTCAATAGATTGCGAAAATACAATTTGAAACTAAACCCCGCGAAGTGTGCATTCGCGGTTCCTGCTGGGAAGTTGCTGGGATATATTGTAAGCCGACGGGGAATAGAATTAGATCCATCAAAAGTCAAAGCCATTCAAGAGCTACCACCACCAAGGAACAAGAAAGATGTGATGAGTTTCTTGGGGAGGCTTAATTACATCAGCCGGTTTATAGCACAATCTACCGTCACCTGTGAGCCAATATTTAAGATACTAAAGAAGGACGCTGCAAGAAGGACGCTGACCGAGTGGACCGATGATTGTCAAAAGGCTTTCGACAGAATCAAGGAATATTACTCAACACCGCCAGTCCTAGTAACGCCCGAGCCAGGTCGACCTCTGTTACTGTATCTTGCCATATTAAATGGAGCTTTCGGCTGCGTTCTGGGGCAGCACGATGAAACAGGAAGGAAGGAACAAGCTATTTATTACCTCAGCAAGAATTTCACTCCATATGAGCCCCGGTATTCTCTATTAGAGCATACCTGTTGTGCTCTAACTTGGGTCTCCCAAAAGCTGAGGCATTACTTCTGTGCCTACACAACATATCTCATATCAAGGATGGATCCATTAAAGTACATCTTTCAGAAGCCCATGCCCACTGGCAAGCTAGCCAAGTGGCAAATCCTGCTGAGAGAATTCGACATTGTTTACATGACTCAGAAGGCAGTTAAAGGACAAGCTCTGGCAGACTATCTTGCTGAGAATCCCGTAGACGGAGGATACGAACCCCTGAAAACGTATTTTCCAGATAAGGAGGTATCATTCATAGAAGAAGACATTGCAGAATCCTATGATGGTTGGAGGATGTTCTTCCATAGAGCAGCAAACTTCAAAGGAGTCGGTATTGGAGCTGTCCTAGTATCAGAGACCGGTCAGCATTATCCAATATCCGGCAAACTCAGGTTCCATTGCACCAACAATATGACCGAATATGAAGCCTGCATCTTGGGGCTCAATATGGCTATTGACATGAACGTCCAGGAACTGTTAGAGATCGATGATTCAGACTTATTAGTACATCAGGTACAAGGAGAATGGGAAACAAATAATTCCAACGTATTGTCGTACCTGCACCATGTACAGGAATTAAGAAAGAGGTTCACAAAGATAGAGTTCTGGCACGTCCCCAGAATCCAGAATGAGTTCCCCGACGCATTAGCTACTTTGTCCTCAATGATCCAGCATCTGGACAAGAATTTCATTGACCCTATTCCCATAAAGACCCATAATCAGCCAGCTTACTGTGTGCAGCGAGGAAGAAGTAGACGGAAATCCTTGGTTTCATGACATTGATAAGTACTTGGCAAAAGGAGAATACTCCGATCTTGCAAATTCCACTCAAAAACGCACACTTTGGAGATTGTCCAACAATGTCTTCCACAATGGAGGAATCCTGTATAGGCAGACTCCCAATTTGGGGTTATTAAGGTGTGTTGATGCAAAAGAAGCATCAAAACTACTGGAAGAAATTCATGTTGGGACCTGTGGCTCACATATGAACGATTTTGTTTTAGCAAAGAAAATACTCCGAGCTGGTTACTTTTGGATGACTATGGAAACGGACTTCATCCAGTATGTTGGGAAGTGCCACCGCTGCCAGATACATGGGGATATGATAAAGGTGCCTCCAAGTGAGCTCAATGCAACCAGCTCACTATGGCCGTTTGCCGCTTGGGGTATGGACGTTATTGGACTAATCGAGCCTGCCGCTTCCAATGGCCACATGTTCATTTTGGTCGCCATTGACTACTTCACTACATGGGTCGAAGCAGCCTCCTACAAAGCAGTTACTAAGAAAGTTGTGGCCGACTTTGTCCGCGACCGCATTGTTTGTCGGTTCGGAGTTCCGGAGTCAATCATCACCGACAATGGTTCTAATATCAACAGTGACTTGATGAAACTATGTGTGAAACTTTCAAGATCAAACACAAGAATTCCACAGCATACAGACCTCAGATGAATGGAGTCATAGAGGCTGCTAACAAGAACATCAAGAAGATACTAAGGAAGATGATCGAAAGGCATAAGCAGTGGCATGAAAAGTTATCATTCGCCTTATTGAGATACCGCACCACTGTCCGCACATCAACATGGGCAACTCCCTATATGCTAGTTTATGGTACAGAGGCTGTAATTCCTGCCGAAGTGGAGATTCCATCTCTAAGAATTATACAGGAAGCTGAGCTCAGCGATGCAGAGTGGGTAAGAAGCCGTTATGAGCAGCTAGCCCTCATAGACGGGAAGAGAATGAATGCAGTATGTCATGGTCAACTATATCAGAACAAGATGTCCAGGGCCTTCAACAAAAAAGTCAAGCCGAGACGATTCACACCAGGGAAACTGGTGTTAAAGAAAATCTTTCCACATCAAGATGAAGCCAAGGGGAAGTTCTCTCCCAACTGGAAAGGTCTGTACATGGTTTATAGAGTGTTGACAGAAGGAGCACTCATACTTTCAGAAATGGACGGAGAGTTTGGCCGAAACCGATCAATTCAGATGCAGCCAAGCGCTACTATGTGTAATCTTTATGCTTTCTCATTGATGTAATTTGAACTACACCTGACCTGATTCCCATTTAAGAGGGGATACGTAGGCAGCCCTATGGGTTCGGTCACAATTCAATAAAAATCTATTTTTCACCGTAATTGGAAACTGGGGCAGAATTTTGAAGAGGGCCCTCAAAATTTCGAAGCGAGTAGTAGTCCACAAGCATTCACCCAGTCAACTAGGGCAGAATTTTGAGGAGGAACCTCAAAATTCCGAAGCAAGTTCAGCCAATCGACGCGCAAGCAGCAGTCAAAGGCGTCCACCCAACAAACTGGGGCAGAATTTTGAGGAGGACCTTCAAAATCCTACAGTGGGAGAGGTCGCAATGTCTCAAGCCGTGTCATGTCGTCGGTTCATTTAGATTATATATTATATCTTACAAAATCATGCATATTTATTTCTGAAGTAGCTTGTTTAGCAAACGCTACCCCAATGATACAGACAATATCATCATGATCAAGCAAACGAGCCAAGCAAATCCATCAGGAATGCGAACTAACCTTTCCCCTTTACAAAACTCACGATCTTTCTTTGAATGCAGGCACAAAATTGCAAAAGCCCCGAGACATATTATCCGCTCAAAAGACAGACATCGTTTCTCAAACTCGTCATGCCGACACTTATTATCAGCACAAACAATGCTTCATTATCACAATGCTCTACCGCAATTTAACACTAGCTACAAATTTTTGTTGTCCTTCCTTAAATATTGCATAAGGCTACCTTTCTGCCTTCCGAGACTAAACCCTGTCTCCATCTGCATTCGCATATTGCATAAGGCTACCATTTTGCCTTCCGAGACTAAACCTTGTCTCCATCTGCATTCGCATCTTGCATAAGGCTACCTTTCTGCCTTCCGAGACTAAACGATGTCGCCATCTGCATTCGCATCTTGCATAAGGCTACCTTTCTGCCTTCCGAGACTAAACGTTGTCTCCATCTGCATTCGCATCTTGCATAAGGCTTTTTTCCTTCTGAGACTAAACGATGTCTCCATCTACATTCACATCTTGCATAAGGCTACCTTTCTGCCTTCTGAGGTTAAACGCTACCTCCATTTACTTCTCAAAAGCGACTGATGCCCCTAGCATTATTTACTGTGGTTTCCTTTTGGGCTAAGCTCTGCCCCTTTAATTCGCAAGACTAAGGTCTTCCTTGTCAGCATCATACTATTGCATCTTCATGGGCTGAAATATCGCCAACTTATCCAAAGGCGTCATCGTTCGGAGGCACCATCTTCATGGCCCGAGAACATCATTTCATGGCCTACCAATCTTGCATCAAGAAATTCATGGCCCAGGACATCATGGTCTAAAGACGTCATCCTTAACCGTCCAAAGACAGCATTCATAGTCCAATGGAAATTTGCATCATGTTTTACGCATAATATGTTTGTATTACTAATTTGCAGGTAACCCAGCAAGCAACAGCCGTCATGGAAGGCGCGGTCTCGTCCCGGTTCTCCTAACTACCCCGTAAGCCGCTTTTCACCCAACCTTGCACATCGTGTCCATCCTTATAAAACTTCATTGGTATATTTCGCCGGTGGATCCTGAACTACATATGGCCTGATTCCTGTAAAACTAGGGATATGTAGGCAGCTCAGAAACCAGGGTGCAGCCCGAACCTTTCAAGTTATTTCCACTCTGTCAAATTGGCCATCATGTCTTTACCTGACAACTCTTCCATCCTTTCCAGGAAAAGAGGGGCACCTGTTGATACCCAATTGTTCCTCAAATTATTTTTTAAATTTTCATATATACCTTCAAAATTAGGTTTCCATAACAATTGCTATTTTTCCAATATTTTCTCATATTTTTACAAATTTATTTCCAATTTATCCTGTATTTTTATCTCTAATAATTAATTATAAATTTCATTCCAAATGATTTCAAAGACATCTCTTGACTTAATACATTATTTTTGGCCTTGGTAAGATCAAATTATTTCACAATTAGCCAGATTGACACTCTTTGGCTATAATTGCAATAACTTTGCAATTATAGACTAATCATATATTTTATGCTATTTTGGCCAAATAATTAGTCATTTTATATTTTAAATACTAATTAATCATGTTAATTTAATTTTATTAAGCATCAATTTTATTTTTTATAATTATCAGCTATTTTTATAAATTATTTATCTATTTTTTATGGGGTATTTAACAAATAGCCATTTTTTTATTTCAATTCTAACCTATTAAAACCAGCCCAAACCCCAATTAAAATGACCCAAGCCCAAACCTCCACCTAACCCGACCCAGGTTCTCTTAAATCCTGGTCGTTGATCATTTTGATCAACGACTCAGATTATCCCTTTCCTTAATTAATCCTAAACGACCTACCCCAAACATTCACTCCCCCTCTCATTATATTGTTACACTCCGCCGTCCTCTCCTCTCATCTCTCTCAACTCTCTCATCTCTTCGACTCCCTCTGCTAAACCTAGCCCCTTCTCCGGCCGTTGCTTTTCCGATAACCATGGTGATCTCGCCACCACCCCAGCCTATGGCTCTCCTCCTACACCGGATTGATGCTGTCCTGGGATTTTTAAGGGAACCATAGGCGGTTCACTTACCTCCCATGATCTCACATACCATTCTCCGGCCTTCCATGGCCGTCCGAGTAAGATTTCCTCATTTTTCGGCTAGAACCAGTGGTTCTTTAGCCGGTTCTCCTTCTCTTTGGGTTGTCTCTATGAAACCCTAACTATCAGTCTCTGATTTTCATAGATCTATAATAGATCTTGGATTATTCCGAGCTAATTTTGGTGTTTTCAAAAGGTTTTTCGATTTTTCATGAAGTGACTCTTCACCTTCTAACTAGGGTTTTTCAAACTNTGAAGTGACTCTTCACCTTCTAACTAGGTTTTTCAAACTTCTTTTCAAAAATGATTTCCCTTCATATTTTAAGTATTATATTATGATTTTTATTATGTTTAAGCTTTATTCGAGCCTTTTCCCTTTGTGTCTGAGTTATTTCGTTAAAAAACCCTAAAGTCTAAAGCTTTGACGTATGGCTCTTAGTTTGTTTACAACTATGTGTTCATTTGTTCTATTGTGTTCACTCTGTTCTCTTGATTATTCTGTAATTTCGTGATGTTTTACCCCATATTGCTTGTTAGCATTTCTGGTTGCTATTACCATGCTTAATCTGTGATTCATCTCTATTCATTGTTTATCAATACCTCTAAATCTTCGCCTTTCCTGTTTGTATTATGCTTATTCAGTGATTCATGTCATTGTCCTACGTAAACCCCTAATTTCGTGTGATTTTACCCTGTTTTAATCACTAGGGTTTCTGACTTTCTCCTATTATGTGTTTACTTTGTATAACCTATGCTGATTCTTAAATCAGTACTACTCTTATTTCGAATCCCTAATTTCCTGTGATTGATTTACTTTAATTGATTTTCAGTGATAATCTTTACGACTATTAGTTATTTCTTGCTTTGTTACTATCAATTGATTCTTACAATAGTGCTTTAATGAACCTGCCCCCAATTCAATACGTTGTGCTTACTATGTATGAATCTTTCCTTATTTGCTTCCTTTCCTTACTTGTAACCTTTTCCTACAGTTGGAGAGTTAACTCCCTTAATTAAGGAAGTACCCATACTATTCTTAAACTGATTGATTTTGATTCCCTTAATTGCTGCCTGACTTTGATCTGCACCTTATTTACTACTGTTTTCAAAGCTATATATACCCAGGCCTCTTATTTTCCAAACACAGGATTTGATCTGTTCAAATCTCTCTCTCTCACACAATTAAAAAACTCTCTGCTCTCTCTTCTGTGCTAGTTACTGCTATCCTAACTTAGCCNTCACTTCACTGGTATGTTCTAATTTAGATTTCAGTCCTCAAACCAACATGTTTCTATCACTGTTGTAATTCAGTGTGTTTCTAATTTGCTTTTACTTAGTATTCAACATGTATATAGGATCCTAAACTCCCCTCTGCGTGTTAAGTTAGGCTTTACTTGACCAACATGTTTCTGTATAGTCAGCACATGCTTCTTACGTGAATCTACATGCCTATGACTCGTACATTATTTTAATCATGGCCTTAGTTGTTTTGGTGTTAATCTAACCTTTAATTTATTGTAACCCTAATCCTCCGAACCCTTAGGAGCTCCTGATTGCATGCTTATATGTGTGTCTGCCTGCTACATGTTTGCCCTCACATGCTCTGTATTTGTCCCTAAAATCCCATTACCCCTGTTTGTGATTGTTGGACTATCCATGGTCCTTTGTATGATGTTGAACTTCTATTCCAATCAAATTTCCCCCTTCAAAACTGTTTTCTTACTTACCCTTTCTCAAAACTGTTTTCTTACTTACCTTTTTCTCAAAACTGTTTTCTTACTTAATCCCTTTTAAAAAAAAATAAAAAAACACTCTCACATATACTCTTATAAGTCTAGGTTCTTCCCCTTCTCTGTGAGCATTGCCTTGGGAACCGTGAGCTCCCTCTGAACTTTGACACACAGAGGCTGGCCATTCCACACTGCACTTACTCTATTTTGGCTATGAAATCTGGGTGTGAGCACTGCCCGGGAGCCCTTGAGGTCCTTAGGGAACTCTGACACACCCGGATTATGAGAAGGTTGTGAAATAATACCTGGCATGGAGGACTTGGAGACTTGAGCCTATTCTGTAGACTCCCTATAGTTAACTTCTTATTTTCCTTCTATTTCAGTTGTGTAATTCGTATTCAATGGCCTGTAATAATTATTTGTAAACAACTCTGGCGTCGGATAGTGAAAATGAATGGGTGATATGCATGATTAAGGGTAGAAACCATGCCTCTAGGTTTATTTTCTCTATGCGCAATAGCAACCATGTTTAGGTACACCATGCCATAGATATTATGCCACTTAGGATTTATGTGTATTCGACATCTCCACGCTCAGAAATCCTGCCTATAGGATAAATAATTACAATGAAATAAGTTGCTATTATGTGATTCTGCCCATGTTCTTAAATTTTACTAGAAATATTGTCTTAGGATAAATAAGTTGTAATCACGTCTCATTATGCTATACACGTAGAGATCCTGTTTTAGGTAAACAACGTTTAAAATCTTTCACCTATGTTATTCCTAAAATTGTGCATAATGCTATGATTTATGAGCATTTAGAAATTCTGTTTAAGTTATTATGCCTCATACTGCATTTGATATCATGTTATAGGATCGTACATATTTAACTGCATTTAGTCTAAACACAGAACAGTACCCTCTTCTCAGCAACTGGTAATTAGTCTTGGTAGATCTTCACACCTAGAATCGCATGTTATTAGCTAAAACAACTTAGATTCATTAACAAATCTGAATAATTGTTGCATGTTATCCAGCACTTAGGCAAGCCTTAGGTAATTAACTTAAAAAAGATAAAATCATAATTGTCTTTGTGATCATGTTTAACTGTCAACATGCTTAAAACCAGTAGGCAAGCCTGATTACGACTTCCTCTGTGAGTTATGCAATAATCTGTCTTTGTGTTATCACCTAGATACCATGCTTTAGGATTCTGAATTAATATGGACCTTAATTGTGTATGAGACATGTTGCTTATTTGTAATGTGTGTGGAGGAATGTTTAATCCTTTATATGTTTTCTATGTTTCCTTTAGTTGCATTCCTACTTGTTTTGTTATCTGTCATCTTAGAATTTTACCTTTAAAACCTAAGGGTCTGCCTAGCACCTCCTTTAGGATAGGAGTCCTAATTTCCTCCGGGACTGATAGGAATGGGTAACAACATGCAATAGAGGTCGAGACCAACACTCGTTTTAATAACCTTATGGGGTGAGAAGGGTAGAATATGGATATGATGACCCGTGCGCTAATACCACGTGTAGACCCTCTTCGAGGAGTGATTACCGGGTATTGCATTGATGTGATCCATATTATTGTAAACCTAGGATACCTTTATATGCTAGCTTGTAATTCCTTTTTCAAAAGCCAATCTTCTTTATTGTTTCTTTAAAACATCTGCATGCTCAAGACTTAAATCCCCTCTTATTTGAGCCTTTATTTTTTATTTGCTGGTTATACAAATTCACGAAACCATTTTGCCGGGAGCCACACTTGTGATCCTGAGGGGTGCCTAATACCTTCCCCTTAGGATGATCTCAAGCCCTTACCCAAATCTCTAGTTAGCAACGTAGTTGTAATTGAACCCCTTAGGTGCCCTAACGCGCCGTTAAAATCGTTAGGTGGCGACTCTTCAAAATATGCGAATTCCTTTCCCAAAAGGAAAAAGTTGTCCCAACCAATGTCATAAACCCGATTCCGTGAGGAAAAAAAAGGGTATGCGACAGGCAGGTGCAGTCATCGCTGGGCAGAACCTATAAAAAGAACCCTTAGCGAATTTTGGTCATTCCTTCACCATTCTTATTCGGGTTTGAAGCTTTTGAAGGGTTTTGAAGAGGGAAATCGATAGTGCTTCATTGAGGTAAGTATTTTGGACTTAAAACTCGTTTATATGTGATTAAAGGTCTGATTAGTGGTGAAAATTGGGGAAAACAGTGCTAAAAATGGGTAATTAGGGTTTGTGAGTTAGAGAACTTAAAATTGGAATTTGAGAGGTCATTTGGACTCCGATTTCAGTATTCTTGGTATGTATGGACTCGTGGGAGGATGAGGATTCTTGTGGTATAAATTTTATCGAGTTCCGAGATGTGGTCCCAGGGGTCGGGTTTGACCAATTTCGGGATTTTTGAGTAATTTTGATAAACTTCGATTGGGTTTCGTTCCTCGGCATATTATAATGGTATAAATCTGAATTTAGGTAGATTTGGAGCACTTGGAGGCTGAATCTAGAGGCAAAGGCACTGCGGAGTAGTATTTTAGCCGGTTTTGAGGTAAGTAACGTTTCCAAATTTGGTTCTAAGGGTTCGAAACCCCGAGCTAAATGATTTATGACTATAATTGAGGTGACGCACATGCCAAGTGACGGGCGTGCAGGCGTGCGGGCGTGCAGGCGTGCACCGAGTATTTGTGGCCTGGCTTATCCCATGACATTTTTCTAGTAGCTATTACTGATCAATATCTGCACTTCTAATAATGTAGTAATTGTGAACCTGTTAGAAATCATGTTGAGTATAAATGCTAGGCTTCACGCCAAAAATGCTGAGACCCGAGTGGTCGTATATTACTGTCTCATTTTGGGATTATATGATTTCATATACTCAATCCTGTTATAGCATATCACTTCATACCTCAGTCTCAGTATTATTAATTATATGCATACTTATCATTGTTTCGGGATGATAGAGGCATTTGTGATCCATGTGAGTGAGACTGGAGAGTAATGACTGAGTGAGGCAGAGAGCCTATTATTGAGACAGTTATGTGATCGGACTGCACACCGCAGCGATACTAAATCATGCCTTCGTTGGCTTGATATAGCGCTTGGGCCACTAGGGCCCCTCCGGAGTCTTTACGCCCCTCAGTGAGCGCATTGATGTTGAGAGATGGATTTTCCCTAGGAATGAATCGTGTCCCAAGTGGATGTTATGTGAGGGATGGATCGTCCCTGGACATGGATCTTGTCCGAGTGTTGTATTCCGGAGATGGACTTTCTCTGTGGGGCTGGATTGGGCTTTTTCCTCAGTACGGAGTGACTATGGTCACCGATGATTATGTACCTTCCGGGAGGGACATTCCCTGAGCCTGAGAGCCATATACGGTACTGAGTGGACTGCTGTGTGAGGGTTGTGAGCACTATGTGCATATCCACACTGGTTTCATACATTTTTCTTTAAGATGGAATGTAGAGTATACTGGCATACTTGGCATATTTACTCATTCTGATAAACTGTTAACATGTCTAATTTTTGTATACTTATTGTTGTAAATTCTGAGGTTTAGTCCGTCACTACCTCTCAGCCCATAGTTTGGGTTCGTTACTTCTGAGTTGGTGTACTCACGTTACCCCCTGCACCTTGTGTGCAGATCCAGGTACACCGGGACCCGGTAGTGGTTACTGAGCAGCTGTCAGAGTTTCATTGGAGTTGTCGAGGTAGCAACTGGCGATCGCGACCTCGTCTTCTCTTTCTTATTCTACCTGTTGTTCTTTATTTTGAGACTATGTTGTCCATTTCTCCTTTTCCTTGCTTTATGTTATAGTAGCTCATGAATGAGTGACACCGGATTCGGGGTTGGAGATTTTAAATTTTGTTTCAAATATTGTTTCAAAACTTCAGATTATTAGTATTATCAATAATTTCGTTTAAAATTGTATATTTACTGAAAATTGAATTTAGCTTAGATAAAATGGGCGGCTTGCCTGGTTCTACGACAGGAGCCATCACGACTCCGAAATCGGGTCGTGACAATAGGGGTATAGAAGGGGACGCCAGGACCTACGGACGCCAACCTCGACGAAAGAGTGACGATGCTACATCGGGACACTCGTAATATAATATGCATACGATAAATAATAAAAGAAGAAAAGAATATGGAATAAGGTAGAACAATAACTTGCAAGAAATAAATACACTACCCAACGTATTTCATCAGCGTTCAGCTATTACCAATCCTTAAGTACCATTCAAAACTACTATACAGCTAACACAATCAAAGAAAAATATAAACATATAGATTGTTGCGGCGCACAACCCGATCCCACCGTACATAAAATAATCGTCCCTTATTTTCTCTTAATAACATAAACAAAAAAATATAAATAAAAGTGTTGCGGCGTGCAAACCGATCCCACCATATCAGTTGCGGTGTGCAACCCGATCCCACCGTACAATATCAATTTACCCTTATTTCTCCTTAATATATCACCCTTATTCCACCTGTTGTGATGTGCAACCCGATCTCACCATATCAGTATCAATTACTTAGTAAGTACAGGAATTTTCACAATTTAACACAAAAACCTTCACAATACTTAAACTTCAAAACAAAGAAAATAGGAAGCTTGTACTCAATAAAACCTTATGCAAGTAATACTACTTGCGAGACCAATCAAGAATATCATTAAAGCACCAATAAAACAACTTAAGCAAGTAATAGGAGACAATGAAGCTACAGGATAACTAATACTTTCAACAAGGAGAAACAATATCTAACAAGTAGAAATTAGGCATGGAAATACAAGAAAAACATGTAACAGTCAAGGCAAGAAAATAAACAATATAAGAATAATGGGAAAGTAACAGGCAAGACAGATAAATTGGCGGCGCATAAATACTCGTCACCTCACATATACACCGCTCACATGATTTTCATATAGCAATTAAGGTAAGGATCCCTAATCCCTCAAGTCAAAGTTAGACACAACACTTACCTCTCTCCACAGGCCTCTCAATGCTCAATTACAGCTTTTTCTCTAGTATCCACCTCCAAACCATCCGTATCCAGCCACAAACAACTCAATAACATCAAATTTTTCTAAAGGAATCAATTACAATGCATAAATGTTGATTTCCAAAACTTTCCCCCAAAAAGTCAAAAATCGATCTCGGACCCGCTTGGTCAAAACTCGAGATTCGGACCAAAACTCATTCACCCCGAGCCCGATTATGCAATTAGTTTTGAAATCTGACCTCAATTTGAGGTCTAAATCCCCATTTCTCAAAAACCCCTAATTCTACCTAGACCCCCAATTTCTACCATGGAATTCCTAGATTTTGGGTTGGAATTTCATGAAATATGATGGGAAATTGAAAGAAATTGGCTTAGAATCACTTACCAACACTTTAGAGAAGAAAATAGCTTGGGAGAATTGCCTCTAGGCCGTCTAGCTTTTGAAAATTTGAAAGAATGGCTTAAGTGTCGTAATGGGACTGTTTAATATCTGGGCGACAGTGTTCATCGCGTTCACGAGGACACTATTGCGTTCGCGAAGAGCAGAGCTTTCCAAGCTTACGCGATCGCGAGTCCCTCATCGCGTTCGCAAAGGCTACACCCCCTGGCCTTCTCGTTTGCGAGCCCTTGCCCGCGTTCACGATTAAGAGATGACTGACTCCTCCCCCAGGTCCCTATCACTACGCGTTCACGTGAGCTGGTCACGTTAGCGAAGGGTAAAGCCCCCATTTCTCCGCGTTCGCGAAGAGGAAAAATCCAGCCAGCCCAGTTTCTACTTCGCGTTCGCGAGAGTGCCTTCGTGAATACGAAGAAGGAAACCAGAAGGCACTGAAACTGTAGAAAGACCAGATTTTTCCAAGTCCAAAACATCTCGTAGCCTATCCGAAACTCACCCGAGCCCTTGGGGATCCAAACCAAACATGCACACAAGTCCTAAAACATCATACGAACTTGCTCGCGCGATCAAATCGCCAAAATAATACCTAGAACTACTGATTGAACACCAAATCGAATGAAATTTTCAAGAAAGCTTTAAAACTTCTATTTTCACAATCGGACGTCCGAATCACGTCAAACTAACTCTGTTTCTTATCAAATTTCGCAGACAAGTCATAAATATTATATTAAACTTGTACCGGGCTCCGGAACCAAAATACGAGCCCGATTTCAACAATTCCAAACATAAATAAATTCTTAAAAAACCATTAAATTTTCATACTTTTAATTTTCAACAAAAATTCATATCTCGAGCTAGGGACCTCGAAATTCGATTCTGGGTATATGCCCAGGTCCCATATTTCAATGCGGACCCACCGGGATGGTGAAAATATGAGTCCGGATCCGTTTACTCAAAACATTGATCGAAGTCAACTAAAATTAACTTTTAAGGCAAAATTTCTTGTTTTTACCAGTTTTTTAACATATAAGCCTTCCGGGTCAATACCAGATTGCGCATGTAAATCGAGAAATGCTAGAATAAGGTTCTAAAGGCTTCGAAACACATAGTTTGGTTCTAAATCATAAGATGACCTATCGCTTCATCACATTCTCCACCTCTAAAATAATTGTTCATCCTCGAACGGACATACAAAAGTACCTGGACCGGTGAAAAGGAGGGGATATCTACTCCGCATATCTGACTCGGATTCTCAGGTAGCTGCCTCAGCGGGTTGAGCTCTCCACTGCACTCGAACTGAAGGGTAACTCTTTGATCTCAACTGACGAACATGTCGGGCTAGAATAGCCACCGGCTCCTCCTCATAAGTCAAATCCTTGTCCAACTGGACATAGCTGAAATCTAACACGTGGGACGGGTCACCATGATACTTACGGAGCATGGACACATGGAACACTGGATGAACTGTTGATAACCCCGGAGGCAACGCAAGCCTGTAAGCCACCTCTCCCACTCTCTCGAGAATCTCAAAAGGTCCGATCTATCTAGGGCGCAACTTGCGCTTCTTATCAAACCTCATGACACCCTTCATGGGTAATAACCGAAGTAACGCCCTCTCCCCAACCATGAATGCAATGTCACAAACTCTACGGTCGGCATAACTCTTTTGCCTGGACTGAGCTGTGCGAAGTCGATCCTGTATAATCTTGACCTTATCCAAGGCATCTTGTGCTAGATCTCTACCTAATAACCGAGCCTCCCCGGCTCAAACCACCTAACTGGCAACCGACACCGTCTACCATATAATGCCTCATAGGGAGCCATCTGAATGCTCGACTAGTAGCTGTTGTCGTAGACGAACTCTGCAAGGGGAAAGAATGAATCCCACGATCCTCCGAAATTTATGACACATGCGCGGAGCATATCCTCCAAGATCTGAATAGTACGCTCGGGTTGTCTGTCCGTTTGAGGATGAAATGATGTGCTCAAATCAACTCGCGTGCCCAACTCACATTGTACTGCCCTCCAGAAGTGCGAGGTGAACTGCGTACCTCGATCATAAATGATAGACACGGGCACACCGTGAAGACATATGATCTCCCGAATATAAATCTCTGACAACCGCTCCGAAGAATAGGTAAGTGCCACAGGAATGAAGTGCGCTGACTTAGTCAGCCTGTCCACAATGACCTAAACGGCATCGAACTTCCTCTGAGTCTATGGGAGTCCAACAACAAAATTCATAGTGATACGCTCCCACTTCTACTCAGGAATATCTATCGGTTGAAGCAAACCACCGGGCCTCTGATGCTCATACTTCACCTGCTGACAATTCAGGCACCGAGCTACATAAATAACTATATCATTCTTCATCCTCCTTCACCAATAATGTTGTCGCAAGTCCTGATACATCTTTGCGGTGCCCAGATGAATAAAATACCGAAAGATGTGGGCCTCCTCAAGAATCAACTCCCGAAGACCATAAACATTAGGCACACAAACACGACCCTGCATCCTCAATATTTCGCATTGTGTCCCTAAGGACCAATAAATGAGGGTCTCCATACAGCCGATCTCTGATACGCTCAAACAAAGAAGACCGAGCGACTGTGCAAACTAGAACACGGCTGGGCTCTGAAATATCCAACCTCACAAACTGGTTGGCCAAAGTTTGAACATCTGATGCTAGCGGCCTCTCACCGACTGGAATGAATGCAAGGCTGCCCATACTCGCTGCCTTTCTACTCAATGTGTCGGCCACCACATTGGCCTTCCCCAGATGATACAAGATGGTGATATCATAGTCTTTCAATAGCTCCAACCACCTCCTCTGCCTCAAATTGAGGTCTTTTTGCTTGAACATATACTGAAGGCTCCGATGATCCGTGAAAACCTCACACGACACGCCATAAAGATAGTGTCTCCAAATCTTCAGCGCATGAACAATGGATGCCAACTCTAAATCATGTACAAGGTAATTCTTCTCTTGAACCCTCAACTTCTGTGATGCATATGCAATCACCCTGCCCTCCTGCATCAATACTGCTTCGAGCCCAACACGGAAAGCATCACAATATACCGTGTAAGATCCTGAACCTTTGGGCAACACCAACACTGACACTGTAGTTAAAGCAGTCTTGAGCTTCTGAAAGCTCGACTCGCACATTAATCTAAACACATTAGATTTAGCGTGTAAAAGGTAAAACGGGAACTTAAAGCGGAAGGAACGAACGCACCGCGACTGGAATTACTGGTCGGCGGTGATTTTTACAGTGTGTTGAAGCAACCCTTATTCCACAGTCTAAACCCTAGTCTGACTGTAGGAGAAGACTAGGCGTAGGAAAATACTACAGAGCATCAATTTTATTGTACACAAAGTGTACTTATATAAGAAACACCAGGATTAACAAATAACCATGTTGGGCCTTAAATCACCCCTTATGGACCCACAATTTTCTACATATGGGTAATCAATATATAGTTTATGTATACTAGCTAGAAAAAATAAACATTGAATTTGGCCGACTATTTGTGTAATAATCTCAAACTTCTCTAATACGATTGTGACAATAGAAATGAACCGAGGGAGTATTCCCCAGCTCGCAAAAAGGAAATAACTAAACAGTAACGACCCATTTGGGGGTATTTGGGTTCAATAGAATGGCACTTAAGCAAGGGAGAAGTGCACAATTAGCCACTAAGTAAAGACGTATTTATTCTTTAGTCACTGTTTAAAATATATTTACTCTTTAGTCAGTGCTTAATAAATTTTTACCCGAACGGACGAAAATACCACTATGCTAGGCATGTGTGTTGTGTAAATATTAAGGACATGGTATCCTTAACTTCATAAATATTGTATAAATATTAAGGAAAATGTGTCTTGTATTTGTACCTTCCGTTGTTAAACTTTAGGACATCATGTCCTTAACTTCATATGTGTAGTGTAAATATTAAGGACATGGCATCCTTAACTTCATATGTTCAGTGTAAATGTTAAGGACATAATGTCCTTAACTTGTATTTTCACCTTCTGTTGTTAAACTTTAGGATCTCATGTCCTTAACTTCATATGTGCAGTGTAAATGTTAAGGACATAGTCCCTAACTTTATGTGTGCAGTGTAAATATAAAGGACATAGTCCCTAACTTTATGAGTGTTGTGTAAATATTAAGGATATGGTGTCCTTAACTTCATGAATGTTGCGTAAATATTAAGGACAAAGTGTCCTGTATTTGCACCTTCTATTGTTAAACTTTAGGGCATCATATCCTCAACTTCATATGTGCATTGTAATGTTAAGGATATGACATCCTTAACTTCATGTGTACAGCGTAAATGTTAAGGATTCCATATCCTTAATATTTACACAGCACTCATGAAGAAATGGTAAAAATATCTTTTCGTATTAATTTTAATAGAGTAGTGGTTATTACTTCTTAACATTAACAATACTGAATAAAAACTAAATACCAAATTAAAAATTAGTTATCCACGCCATTTCCACCTCAAGCAAAACCACCGGGCTCAATGATAAAGCGGCACAACAACAAAAAGAAACTTGAGCTCAGATGGGATACTCCGTGACAGTTAATGTTGTAAGACTGATTGTATTAAGAATTTTTTCTTTTCTATGCAATATTTGAAACCTATTTATCAAAATTGTCCTAGTTTTGTATATAACCCACCCTAAATAAGGTTTACTTACAAATTATATACAACCCATTATTAGTGCCTTAAATTAGGGGATTTAGTTACATTTTTTTTTCTCTTCTCTCCTATTTCCCTATTCTATGTCGTCTCTCTCCATATATAATCTATTATTAGTGCCTTAAATTAAGGTGTTCAGTTATACCCTTTTTCTTCTTCTTTTTTTCTCCTCTGCTTTTTCCTTAATTTTCTTCCGCCTTAAAATTAAGGTGAAAATATTTCTAGAGTGATTAGGAAATGTCAAAAAACAAATTCCGCCTTAATTGGTTTTAACAAAACTTGGCTGTATAAATTTTACAAGAATTTGCTTCCTTAATTGTCATCGGCACACAGTTTGGTTTAAATTTGCTATTATTTTATTTTCTCGATATTTATTTAGTAAAAATAGAATGTTATTTTTATTTTATTCTATCACTTACTAATGAAATAAAAAAACTTCACACGATAAATGATATTTTAAGTGACAGCAGCATCATACACATTTGTATGGTACAACAACATATAAAAAAAAAAAATTCATACAAATTTGATACAAGTTTGATATATCTACCACTACATATAAACTAAAAACAAATTTTATGTAACTAAATTATATAGTATAAAACTCATTATAACTTAGCTACAACTTGCATATATTATTTTACCCAGTTAAATACAACTACAACATCATACAACTTAGATATAATTTTCATATAAATTTTATATATGTCTTTTGTATGTATTTTATATATGATTTGTATATATTTTGTGTGTGGCGTGTTCTTCTTCCTCTTTGAAATTTCAATCAAAACTTCCTCTTTTAATACAACTTTGATACATATCAACAACTTTATGTAAAAAGATAGTATTTATAACTTAAATACAAATTTTATACAACAAAATTCACACATTATACAACTATTTATCAACTCTCATACAACATTCATATAAGAAAATATATAACTACAACATAATACAATTTAAATACATTTTACATACAACTATAATACAACTTTACTACAATTTCGTAAGTGTATTGTATGTCATGTGTTCTTCTTCTTCTTCTTCGATTTGCCAAAATCAAGTCTAATCTTCACCAAACACCATCAAAATTGGGATATAAACTCCAAAGAATATTCTCAATTGTTTGCAACAACACTAAATTCAAACAAATAATAGTTTTTAAAAACCCAAATTAGAATTCAAAGTTTCAAATTTTTCTAATGATTATCAATGGTAGAGAATCAAAAACCTTCAAATAAATTTGATTGACATTAGTTCGAACACAAATTTGCAACATGAAAGAAAAGAACTAGGTTAAAACTCTATAGTGATATGATTGAAACCCATTGATGAATTTCATTAAAACTCTATATAACAAGAAAGTATAAAAAAAAAAAGAGAACATCAAAGGAAGAAAAATTTAGGGAAAAAATAGAGGAGAGATTAAGAGACGGAGAGAGAGGGGGCGGGTATAAAGGGATGGGGAAATAACTGATATTCCTTATTCAATTCCTAATATAAAAGGATACCCCTTTAAAATTTATTTGTATATAATTGGTAAATTGTATATGTCCATGTAATTAAGTTAAAACTTGATTAGGGAGGAGGGAGGCGGGGAGGGGAGGTAATAAAGTTTCATATGTAGTATAGGAAAGTAAAAATCCCTTGTACTAATAGGAATTTTTCCGTATATATACGAAATTAGTATAATATTTATTTGATTTATCTAGATTATATTATTTACAAGAAGTAGCTAAAGTTTTTTTTTACAAAAAAATATATAAATATCGGTCAAAAGCTATATTTTTTGTGTAATTATAATATGTTATGAAATTATTATATTGTGGATGTCCATTTATTACTCCGCTATAAATAATCTTTCTGAAGAAGATTATCCATTTAGTACTCTGCTGAAGTTTATCTACAAGCAGCTGATGCAGGCAGGTTGCAAGCAACTCAATGAAATGATTTGCAGCAGCTTCTTATTAAACAGGCAGGTTGCAAGCAGCTCATGCAGACAGCTTACAAGCAGCTGAAGAAAAGCCTTGCAGCTGCTTCCTGAAAAGCCTTGCAGTTGCTTCCTTTCTTCTATAAATAGAGGAGTTTTCAATTCATTATGGACATCAGTTAGAAAGCTGAATAATATATCAGTTTCTCTCTATACTTGTCTTCAGTTTATTTACTTTACAGTCATTATTTTATAACACGTTATCAGCACGAGACTCTTCCTTGAGCGCTTACTTTGAAAGATGTATTACCATAGTCATCCTCGTCCAAAGGCATCGGTTCTCACTGTAAGCAAGATCAAACTGTTGTATTCATGGATTTCTACCCTTTTTACAGTGGTTTGAACCATTGATACTTCTTTGGCGTCAGTATTTTATTTCTATATTAGCAAAGTAAGCATGGAAATGATTTCATGTTTGGCTTAAAGGTTTTACTATATCACTTTGTCTTTATGAACGACAAATTATTTTCCTTTGCTGCTTTGCTGTCTTGAAGTAGGTTTGTAGCAAAGGACTTGTGACATTAATTTTTGCACTTTCATATATTGTTGAATACTAACTATTTGTTGAGTTGAGTTTGCAAAAGTTTATGGATATAAATCAGATCCAATCGCCATAATTAAGAGTTCTACTCAAAAGGTTAGTACTTCCTACATATCAGACATTCTTTTTTTTTTTGCTACTAATAATATAATTTTTGTTCATTGGCCCTAAGGAGCATAATTGGTTCATTTGACAATTTATGCCTCAAATTTGTTCCCGAAGAACAAAATTGCAAAGAGACATCAAATTTGCTCCTGTAGAGCATCGCTTGAACTCCAGCAGAATTCATAAGAAACATACGATCACCAGAAGTGGTTGGATGTTTCGTATATCTCATTGTAACAAAATTTTGTTAACCACCAGAAGTGGTATATACCTATGACCACCGGAAGTGATAATTTAGGCTTGCTATGGTTACAATGAAGATAAGCTAGAGAAAATTTCTCTCTATTACATACATACCTCGATTTGCTCCTGAAGTAGCAAATATATTAAAAGAGGTCAGATGCCATCATAATTTCATGTGATTATTGCACGTTCAGATAATTATGCTCCATCTCTTGAAGGAATAGAACTTTATATAATATTAATCCATCCCGTGAAGTGAATGTGACGATATTAATAAAGCTTGTAAATATGAACGTGCTCTTAATGTGAATATATTACGATTCACCTCCAGAAGGGGTAATATGATTGAGAGAATATATATATACTCAGTATTTCGTATTTTGAATTTGCTCCTGGAGTAGTAAAATAATTGAATTTTTCTCCTGAAGTAGGAAAATATTATGAAACCGTGTCTTTCTGTGCTTAAACAAAATAATGGGCTATTCAAAGTTATTTTTGAAGCACATTTTCATTCCCTGGAGTGAATGAAGAAATACCACAACTCACCTCCTGAAGAGCTAGAATAACAGAGGATATAAATATTATTTTGTGGCATAAAGTCATTGTAGCACGTACCTGTTGTACGTAAAACATCTTGGATAATTTTATTAAATATCACTCTAAGGCAAAAGCATTATTGTAGAATGTTTTCTACTGCAACCACATCAATATATTATAGTTAGTTATTGAGTTCCTCGAAGGAAATAGCAGCTTATGTATCTTTCCCTGAAGGATGTAATGACTATGTGGTTGCCGCTTCGATATAAAATATTCAGATGTTAATAGCGTTTCTCCCTGAAGGAGACATTTGTCACAAAGTTGGTGGTAAAAATATTAAAATTATTATTTTCTTATATTTATAAATTTGGTATTGTCTTTCTATTGTTCATTTGATTATGAATTTTTTTTCTCATGTCACCAGAAGTGTCTGAACGATATTTGGTAGTACAAAATTTATCAAAAACTCCTCAAGAGCTAATTCTTTATCTAGAAGACACATGACACCAGTAGTGTCCAAATAATATTAGATTGTGGATAAAAATGAAGGCTCTCGAAGAGCTTATATACAAATATGTCATTCATATTATATGATTATTGTCAAAACATATGTTGTAGTAAACTTGTAGTTTACTAATACAAATAGCTATTATATTGAGACTACAAATGATTGAAAGATTGAAAATCTTCTTGTTTTCACAATCATAGGAGGTAAAATAATATGTATGTGAGAAGTTACCCCCCTTATTCTTCAATTTGTACTACATCATGTATCACAGTAAACCAGAAGTTTACTAATCCAAAAGCAGTCACAATAAACCAGAAGTTTTACTGAGGCAAAAGTAGCTACAATAAATCAGGAATTCGCTGATACAAAAGTAGCCACAGTAAATCAGAAGTTTACTAATGCAAAAGTTTATGACATAGTAAACCAAAAGTTTACTAAGAGATAGCACATGCCATGATAAACTCGAAGTTTTCATTTGCCATTTTTAAATGAGCTATTTGAGAATTCAGATAAGCATATACTGAAGAACTGGAAGATTCTTCAAGAATTCTCTTGTGTTGCTTGTTCCCATAAATTGAATATACCATCTAAAGTTGGGACTAAGACCTTAATCTGAAATATATAAAAGGTGAATATGGACCCATTCACCTATCATGTGAAGCACTTATAGATACATATATGAGATGATTACATGTATGTTTATTGTCAACCTGTAGTTTGACATTTGAAATTGCTTTTATCAATTAAGAGCATAATTTTCAGATTATGAAATCAAGATAGTTTATCTTGATGATTCTGGTTTATATCCAAGCTAGTTTAGCATTGAATACCTCCTATTAAAGTCTAAACTATTGCTTATGAGAATAAAGCTTCATGTGCTGATCTAAGATTTTCTAAATTGCATACAGTAGCACTTGTATGCATCAGACCAAAAATATATGATAAGTCCTCCCCTCACAATTGGTTTAGGATCAGAAACCAAATATTTTTACTATCTAATAACTTTTGATGTGTGGTATATGATTAATTTCTCTATCACAATACACAAAGATATGTTTCCCAAAGAAGATTGGGGATATATGTTAGTTTTTCTAACATTTGGGGGATGGAATGAACAACTGAAAAATATGCTATATGAATCGAATTATCATCCTCACTCAAAAGATAACTCAAGTCAAATGCCAGAAGCATTTGCTGATCCAAAATTAAATATCATATTTCAGGTGTGAATGCTCCTATTAAAATTAGAAGTCCATGAATGATGGAGTTTACTATACGCATGAAGCGTGGTAGACCAATCGGTTCCAAAGGTAAGAATCCTTGAAAATGATAGGAGCAAATAATCAAAATGATCATAATAATGAGGAAATGAGCTTTAGAAGAGCCCACAACATAACATTTCATGAAACTCCAGAAGAAGTTCAGGTACCTGAAAATAAAGAAAGTGATGAAATCTCACAAGTTATGTTGCTTGTGAACCGATACAAAATGATCGTCGACGATATATTTGATACAATATAGTGCACAATATTGTAAAAGATTGTGAGGATCGGACCGCAGTCCAGACACCTGAAGATGTCATGCCATTTAAATACAAGTCATAACATATATGACTCATTTGATTAAATCTATATGAATATCCGTGAAGGATTTAAAATGCATGAAGCATATAGTTCAAAGTCTCGAGAAATGTACTTGATCAGATTGCAAAGGTCATTGTACCGTTTAAAATAATTTGGGCGCATATGGTATTATCGCCTCGGTGAATATTTGTTGAAAGAAGGTTACGAAAGTGATGCTATTTGTCCAGGTATTTTTATAATGAAGATGTCATCAGAATTTTTTATCTTTGTTGTTTATATTGATGACATAAATCTTGTTGGAACTCCAGAAGAGATCTAAAAGACAATTGAATATCTTAAGAAAGAATTTGAGATGAAAGATATTGGAAACACAAAACGTTGTCTGCAAATTGAACATTTAGCAGACGAGATCTGTATCTATCAATTTGCCTATACAAAAAGGGCCTTAAAATGCTTTTACATGGACAAACCGCACCCATTGAGTACACCAATGATTGTTCGATCACTTGAAGTGAATAAGGATCTATTCCGACCTGTAGAAGACGATGAGGAAATCCTTGGTCCTAAAATACTCTATCTCAGTGCAATTGGTGTACTTATGTATCTTGTTAATGCTAACAAAGGCGGTGCAGATCGTATTGGTTATGCAAATGCAGGTTATTTTTAAAAAAAAAAGCTCGATCTTAAATCCGGTATGTGTTTACATGTGGAGGTATTGTCATATCATTACAAAGCAATCTATTACTGCTACTTCTTCAAATCATGCTGAGATAATAGCTATTCATGAAGCAAGTAGGAAATGTGTATGGTTGGGATCAGTGATTCATTTTATTCAAGAAAAATATGGTTTGAAATGCGATAAAGGATCCACAATTTTATATGAAGATAATGTTGCATGCATAGCCCAATTGAAGGGAGGATTTATAAAAAGAGATAGAACGAAGCAATTTCACCAAAATTATTCTACATACATGATCTTCAAAAAAATAGTGACATTGATGTGCAACAAATCCGTTCAAGTGACAATACGACAGATTTGTTCACTAAATCTTTGCCAACTTCAACTTTCGGGAAGATGGTATACAATATTGGAATGCGGAGACTCAAATATTTGAAATAAGATTTTTCATCAGGGGGAGTGAAATACGCGCTGCACTCTTTTTCCCTTACTAAATTTTTTCCCATGAGGTTTTTCTTGTAAGATTTTTAATGAGGCAGCTGGAAATGCGTATTACTAAATATGTGTACTCTTTTTCCTTCACTAGTATTTTTCCCACTGAGTTTTTCCTAGTAAGGTTTTAACGAGGCACATTATCTTTAATGAACATCCAAGGGGGAGTGTTATGAAATTATTATATTGTGGATGTCCATTTATTACTCCGCTATAGATAATCTTCCTGAAGAAGATTATCCATTTAGTACTCTGTTGAAGTTTATCTACAAGCAGCTGATGCAGGCAGGTTGCAAGCAACTTAATGAAATGATTTGCAGCAGCTTCTTATTAAACAGGCAGGTTGCAAGCAGTTCATGCAGACAACTTACAAGCAGCTGAAGAAAAGCCTTGCAGCTGTTTCCTGAAAAGCCCCACAGCTACTTCCTTTCTTCCATAAATAGAGAAGTTTTAAGTTCATTATGGACATCAGTTAAAAAGCTGAATAATATATCAGTTTCCCTCTATACTTGTCTTCAGTTTATCTACTTTACAGTCGTTATTTTATAACATAATACAATTTTTTTTTTTTGTTATACAAAATCCAGTAAAAGCTACAACTTATACATAATTTATATACAGCTTGTATACAATATTTTTGTGTACGTGGTTTTCACGCAATAAATGTGGACTGAATTCTAATATAAGTAGTTGTAAAGAGAGTAATGTGTAAATGGAAAAAAAGTGCGCGGGGCAATTTGCAAGAGAAACTTATAAGTGGACAAAGTCGGACAGTTTGTGTACGTGGGGAACAAATAGAAATTTGCCGTTTTGAACTCCCTACACGTGCTTTACAACCAAGTGAACGATTTGCATGCAACATTAATGAAGGTAAGTTTGAAGCTCTGTATTCGATGGCTTGAATTCCCGAAATTGCCCCTAACTTCTTCCCCATATATAAATTCTTTTCTTTTGCCTTTCTTTATTTGTTTTCAATTTAATCTCCACTTTCTCTATTCATTTTCACTTCCCGTTTTTCAATTGTCATCAAGTAGTCAATTTTAAAGTTAAATCACACACATATATATAACACTTTTTCATATAAAAATTTAAGTTTTAGCCTAAGAGTTCTATTATTTTTTAGAGATAAAATATGAACTTTTTTTTTTCATAAATAGAGAAGTACAATAAAAAACTTAGTCAAAATGTATAAAAGAAGATTGATCTTCACCAAACTTCAAATATAAATATATAAAAAAAATCTAACAATTGAATATCTAATATTTATTTTTGGTGTTTTCCATTTTAAATGATTGGTGCCTTTTAATTATTTTTTGCTTATTTCTCCTCTTTATATGTATGAATTAAGGCGGCGTTTGGTTACTAAGATGAAATAGATAACTATATCTCGGTTGGAATACCTCGTGAAATTAGTTATCTCATTTTTCATATGTAATAAGTAATTTTATTATTTAAGTATAAAATAATTCCTGAAACTAATTAAAATTCAAAACCATTCACGAAATAAAATACAACAAGAACAACTCCGTAAAATTTTATTAATAGGGTCTGGGGAGGATAGAATATACGTAGATCTTACCCCTATTCCAAAGGAGGTCGAGAAACTATTTTCGAAAGACCTTCGATTCAGAGATAATAAATCTGTGATAATAAAATTCAAAAAATAATATCAAATTCATGAAATAAATAATTTTGTGTGTTATCGTAAAATTATTTTACCTTATCTCACAAACCAAAAACGAACCCTACAAATTTATACTCTATTTTAAGTGAAAGTGTTAAAATAGGCAAAATACTTAAATACAAGAAAGGGGCCGATTTTCAATGTTGAAGTCAAATGACCAAATTCGTAATTCCACTACCTGTCACATGAACCATTTGCCTATTTCTTCTTCAACCTCCGTCAAAAACATAGAACCGAAAAAACAAAGCTAATAGAGCAGAGCAAGAACTTAAAAAGAACCAAAATATGGAAAAAGGAGGGGGTCTAGGTCTAATTTACGCTTTGAGCGTTACAATTCTAACGTGCGCATTTTCTCTCCTTTCATTCCAACATGCAGCAGCAATAATTCCAGAAGATTTCAAAATCCGGCAAGTCACCGACGATCAAAACTACCCAACAACCACCGCTACCGCCGTTAATCACCACCACAACCTCCTCGGCACCGCCACCGAACACCGGTTCAAGTCGTTCGTACAAGAATACAGCAAAGAGTACACTACACGCGAGGAGTATATACACCGTCTCGGGGCTTTTGCTAAGAATCTATTAAAGGCAGCTGAACACCAAGCTTTGGATCCTACGGCTGTTCATGGAGTTACTCAGTTTTCTGATTTAACGGAAGAGGAATTTGAGAAGATGTATATGGGTGTTAAAGGTGTTGGCCGGGCAACTTCCTTGTTGGGGCAAGGACACGCGCCGCCGTTGGAAGTGAAGGGATTGCCGGAGAGTTTTGATTGGAGAGAAAAAGGTGCTGTTACTGATGTCAAGATGCAGGTGAGTTCTACGCTATCAGTATGGGGAAAGCTTGCTTTGGTTTAATTTTTGTGAATTCCAGTATGCATAATTGTTTGCAAATAATTTAAATCTTTCATGAATTTACTTTCTTATTTAGCCTTTAGAGACTAGAGAGTTGATTAGTATAATTTGTTGAGTGTTAACTGAGCCTAATGCTTTAAGATTCGTACTTTTATAACAAAACTCAAACAATTAGAAGCTATATGAAAACATTAGTACGCGTTATGGTGTTGTTTCATTTCAAAATATCAAGATGATGTATATATTTTGGTTTTGCACCGGTGCCAGCCCGGCCCGGCCGAGTAATTCAATCAGATTCGTCCCACCTCGAAGGCGACTCTATTCCCGGGCTAGAATCAACTTTCATGAGATATATTAAGCTTACTCTAATCAACGGCGGATGCACTACTTCTAAAAGCACATAAAGTTTGTATTTTGGACGGGCAAAATATTTTTATCGTGATTTCAATATTGAACAGATGACTTGAATCTTTTGCTGGGACAAATCATGTTCTAGTTCCTTTAGCAAACAAAATTGAAAATCCTAGCTATGAGCAACATGCATGCTTCTTGTTCTACTTGTATATTTGTATATATTTGAGTCATATTGTAGAAATTCCTATATCCTAGAGAGGGGTGAAAACAGATGTTATTCTGGTTAATTGTAGTGATATTCATTGATCCGTGAATGCAGGGGACTTGCGGATCATGCTGGGCGTTTAGCACGACTGGATCCATTGAAGGAGCCAACTTCATTGCTACCGGCAAACTTCTTAATCTTAGTGAACAACAGCTTGTAGATTGTGATCACGTGGTTAGCTTTTCTCCGATTTGTGTATCAAATACCCTGTTTTGTGCCTTTGTTTTGTACTTAGTACCGAATACATTCATGACTTATGACCTTTCTTTTTGTCTTCTAAAGTGTGATATAAAGGACAAAAAAGCTTGTGACTCCGGATGCTCGGGAGGCCTAATGACAAATGCTTACAAGTACTTAATTGAGGCAGGAGGAATAGAAGAGGAAGATTCATATCCATATACTGGTAAACGCGGCGACTGCAAGTTTAATCCAGACAAAGTCGCTGTAAAAATTTCGAACTTCACCAATATTCCCATCGATGAGCAACAAATCGCTGCTTATTTAGTCAATCATGGACCACTCGCAGGTAAGCATCCCTCATCGCAACGATTTCTTGATATAATATGTACACGAAGATCTCCACTAGCCTAAAGGGTATTTGAAAATTTGTTTGTGTAGTCGGGTTGAACGCTGTGTTTATGCAAACATACATCGGAGGTGTATCGTGCCCGTTAATATGTGGAAAGAGGTGGATTAACCATGGCGTTTTGCTAGTTGGTTATGGCTCGAAGGGGTTCTCGATATTGAGATTGAGCAACCAGCCATATTGGATCATAAAGAACTCGTGGGGAAAGCGATGGGGCGAACACGGCTACTACAAGCTTTGTAGAGGACATGGGATGTGTGGAATGAACACAATGGTTTCAGCTGTGATGACCTAAACCTCCTAAGAAGATGAATAAGTAGGTCTGAAGTCTCTGCTCTTAAACTCTTTCAAGTTATAATAATTTGTAGTGTAATTGGAAAGGGTTCCTTCTCTCTTGAACTTCATGTATAAAGGTTTCTTCTCTTTTAGACATGAAAGTAGCTTGGCCACTACTACTATGGATTCTAAACTATGTTGGTTTTTACTGGTTAATGTTGCGAAAATCATGTCGTGTGGTCTTGTATTCTATCTGATTTATTGCATTATGTTTCTTAATTTATGTTGTTACATTCTTTTTGTGATGATTATATCATGCCTAGTTTGATTATTGTTCAGCTAATCATCATTGGTGCATTTAGGTTAGAAGGGGAAGTACACAAATAGCTATTTTTAGGACTGCTATTTAGGGCTTAGTCACTATTTATTTTGTTCTGAAAATTTGAACTAAGAATCCTAACTTAAGGACTTCGTGTAAATAGTAGCTCTCTATAATAACTAAATGACATGAGGTAGTCATCTTTAAGTCTGTTGTTTAAAATATATTTATAGTTTATAATATATTTATTATATTAAAAATTAGCCAATTCGCTCGAATTATGTCTTGAATTCAATTTTAAATAGCAGTTTAGAAATTTTAGGACAAAGTGTCTAGAATTTTAAATTAACAGCTCAAAAATTTAAGATAATTGTATTTTAGGGATTGTTATTCAAATAGCCGGAGGACGGTGACGGTCTTGCATTGCCCAATAAATGGGCTAAGGCCCATTAAAAGCTCAGGATATGCTGGTCAGAACTGGTTGGGTCGTAGAAAACCTCGAATAAAGTACAAACGGATAAAATAAAAAGATAAAAGGAAAAAAAAAACATTTCTTGTTTGGCACGAATAACACGACGAAAAAAGCATGATTAACAACCCACTCAGTAAGCTACTATAAAAAGAATTAATCAATTAAATAACTATTAGAAAATATTGTTGGGAATAAACCCCCTACAAGAATAAGATTCATGGTAATAACAACAAAATAATAATGTAGTGTAGAGATACGATAATCAACAACAATAAAAGAGTGATAACTACATCAAAATTTTATGTGGAAAATCCTTTTAAATAAGGAGAGAATCACGATTCCGAGATCAGCAACTGATATTACTATAGCAAGGAATTTTACATTTTGTATGACCGAGTAAAGTACTCCAAAGAACACTACAACAATCAAAAAGATATAATCCTCTTTTGATATTCTCACCTCACTACAATATCCCTCACACTCTCTATTTTCCTCACAGACTATTTTATTATATCCTATCTATGGTGCCTCACTCTTTCTTTCTTTGTTGGTGCATCTAAAGAAGTGAAAAAGGTCCTCCTTTTATACGAGAAAAGAGTTGTAGGCTCAAGTGTCCTACATGAGCATTTTTAATCTCCTCCACTTATTTCCAAACTATGGTTCCAAGTAAGATCTTTCACCAAAGATCTATGCCATAGTATAGGCACAATATACATAAGGCTATTGTCAACTATTGTCAACCAATGAGATGGACCCTCCACAATCTCCTCCAACCACATTCACCTAAAGGAGGTAGCACCAGGTTCTAGTTTGAGTGCATGCTGACAAATTCTTTGCACAACTCAATTGTCTCTTGGTACCAGCTTGGTCAGTATATTCGAAGGATACTCACTTGTATGAATCTTCTTGACTTGCATAGATTCATCCTCTATCTTTTCTCTAATCCAGTGATATCTCACGTTGATATGCTCGTCCTTGCATGATACATGGTGTATATGCTCAAGTCTATTGCACTTTGACTGTCACAATTGACTATATATTCCTTCTTGTGCAATCCAAGTTCTTGAAGAAATTGTTTCATCCATACCATCTCCTTGCCAGTTTCAGTAGAGGCAATATACTTTGCTTCAGTTAAGAGAGTGTGACGCATTTTTGCAACTTCGACTACCATGATATAGATCCCCCTGAAAATGTGAACAAGTATCCAGCAGTAGATTTACGATTATCAATATCACCTCCCATATCAGCATCCGTGTAATCCTTCAAGATTGGATCAGATCCTCTAAAATACAAGCAGTCTCCAGTAGTACCTTTTAGGTCCCTCAGTATCCACTTTACTGCTTCCCAATGTTCTTTTTTAGGATTTTCAAGGAACCTGCTAACAACACCAACTACATGAGAGATATATGATCTGGTGCATACCATTACATACATCAAGCTTTCGACTGCTGAAGAATAAGGAACTTTGTCCATGCTCACTTTATCCTCCTTTGTTGTAGGACACATCTTCTTGCTTAACTTCAAATGACCAGCAAGAGGTGTGTTGGCTGCCTTAGCACTCTTCATGTTGAAATGTTCCACTACACAATCAATGTACTTCTTCTGAGATAGCCACAACTTTTTGCATGGTCGCTCTAGAACAATCTTCATCCCCATAATTTGTTGTGCTAGGCCCAAGTCCTTCATATCAAATAACTTGGACAAATCTCTCTTCGACTTTGCAATCAGCTCCTTGTCTTATCCTACAATTAACATGTCATCCACGTACAATAATAATATAAATAAAGTTGTTATCAAAATTTTTTTTTAAGTATACACATGAATCAGAATAGTCGTTAGGTAAGTTTAACTTTTAATGAATGAGTCAAACTTCATGTACCATTACCTTGGTGTCTACTTCAATCCATAATGACTCTTATTCAATTTGCACACCATGTGTTTCTTTCGAGCTACTTCAAATTCTTCTGGCTGCTTCATGTAATCTCTTCTTTCAAATCTCCATGAAGCAATGCATTTTTCACATCCAACTGCTCCACTTCAAGATCTAGGCTAGCTGCTAAGCTCAAACTTGTTCGAATATAAGTCATTTTGACAACAGGTGAGAAAATTTTGTCAAAATCAATACCTTTCTTCTGTTCGAAGCCTTTTACTACCAATCGAGCTCTTTATCTGACCAACTTGTCATTTTCATCTTTCTTGAGTTTAAAGACCCACTTGCATTTAAGTGGTCTTTTGCTCTTTGGAAGTTCAACCAACTTTTACGTGCCATTTTTCTGTAGAAATTCCATATCTTCTTGGAAGAGTACCTGCATGATTCTACCCTTGGCCTTTCCGGTACCCTCAAAGGTTGAGGTTTTTCTTCTTCCTGAGTAGGGTACTCCACTTGCTCAACATCATCATCAAGTTTCTCCCCCTGCTCAATAAGCTCACCAGGTTGCTCCCACTGATCGGCAACCTTGTCGGCCCTACTTTTTGCAATTGTGAGATTGTTAGAAGTAGAAGGAACGGTAATAAGGTTAGGGATTATACCATTATTGGTCTTCTCTAACCGATTATCTACAACTCCAATTTCACTTTTTCGGAAGATGACATCTCTGCTTCTAATAACCTTCTTCTTTACATGATCACAGAATCTGTACCCAAACTCTTCATCTCCATATTCGCTGAATATGCAGGGAACATATTTATCATCCAGCTTTGTTCTCTGCTTCTTTGGTACATGTGCAAAATCTCTACAACCGAACACCTTCAGATGTGAGTAGGACACCTCCTTGTTGGTCCAAACTCTCTCTGGGATGTCAAACTCTGATGGAACTGGTGGGACTCCTATTGTTCAGGTAACAGACTGTTTGAGTTTCTTCACCCCATATTGACTTGGGCAATTTATCCATTCTGAGCATGCTCCTCACCTTCTCAACAATGGTGTGGTTCATCCTTTCAGCTACATTATTGTGTTTTAGGGTTCCAGGAACTGTCTTTTCATGTCTGATCTCATGGCTCGAATAGTACTCGTCAAATTCCCTGGAAGTGTCAATTCGAAGACGTTTTAGCTTTCAGCCCGTCTCTTTTTCCACCAAAGCATGAAACTTCTGAAAAAGTTAAAACACATGATCTTTGGTTTTCATGATATAAATCCACAATTTAAGTGAAGTATCATCAATAAAAGTAACAAAATATTTGTTATCGTCCATCGATTCAATTTTCGTTGAAAAAAAAAGCATCAGAATTTACTAAATCAATCATATTCAATGTTCTTTCAGATGATGTCTGAAATGAGACTACATGATGCTTACCAAATAAATAGTAGTCACAAGGTTTTACCGTTTTACCTTTGGCAAAAAAGATGAGTGATTTTTTTTCAAGAATTCGAAATCCCTTATCGCTCATTTGACCCATTTTTTTGTGTCGCAAATCTACAGAAATCAGATCTTGTGTCGCGTTCAATTCACCTAAGCATATTTCTGCATTTGTCCTGTACAATGTGCCATGAGCAACTCCTTTTGCAATAACCAATGATCCCTTGGTGAGTCTCCACTTTTGTTTTGCAAAATAATTCTCGTATCCATCTCGATCTAAAGCAATTTTCAAGATCAAGTTCATCCGCAAATCAGGTACGTGCCGCACGTCCATTAGAACCAATGTGCATCAGAAATTTATCTTGATACAATTGTAACCTATCCTCGCATTCTTTGAGTAACTTGAGTTACCTATTCTTAGAGTGCCAAAATCACATACTAATATCTGCAAAAAAGACTTCTTACCGGTGTGGCATGGTAAGATGCTAATGTGTCAACTACCCATTTCGACTCTAGACTTGCCAGTTGCACATTTCTCTTATTCGTTTATGAAGAGAACAACATTATCATTATTTTGAACCATGGCGGTTCTGTTGTCGTCATTCTTGTGGCCACTGATTTCACTTTTTCCCTTCCTTGGATTTGGGAAATCTCTTTTAAATTTACCTGGTTGATCGTAATTGTAGCAATTTCTGGTGTTTGATTTTGATCGGTTCTTGGACTTCCCATGTCCTATGGATCTACCATAATTTGTTGAACTCTTTTGGTAACTCATACCCCTACCTTATGTGATGAGAGCCTATAATTGATTTTCAGGATTCTTTCTCATTTCCTCATTGAGTAAAAGAGACGATGTGACGTCTTTTAATAGTGCAGGACTGTTGTTGCCAAATTATCGTACGAAGATGGCAATGAGTTCGAGAGCAAAATGGCTTTATCTTCTTCCTTGATCTTTACTCCGAGATTGGCGAACTATGTGATTAGTCCGTTAAACACATTTAAATATGACAAAAAATTCGTATCTTCACCCATGTGTAGGGCGTATAACTACTTCTTCAGATACAATTTATTTGTCAGCATTTGAACATGTATAGGCTTTCCAACCTTTCCAAATACCACATGCGAACCTGATTGCATTAGCAACCTTTTCATCCAAGTCAGCCCAATCCTCAACTTTCATTGTATCAGGTTTTTTGGCATCAACATCTAGTACCTTGTATAATCCCTGTTGGATAAGCAAATCCCTCATCCTTTTTTTTCATATTGAGAAACCACTATCTCTGTTGAATTTTCCTATCTCGTGCTGTACTCCGGACAATTTTTTCACCGCGTATAGTACTACCGACCGTAAATAATATTTCTGTGAACGAGCAGAACATGTGCTCTGATATCAATTGCTAGGAATAAACCCCCAACAAGAATAATATTTATGGTAATAACAATAGAATAATAATGTAGCGCATGGATACGAAAATCAACAAGAATAAAATAGTGACAATGACACCAAGATTTTACGTGGAAAATCTTTCTAAATAAGGGACAAAATCACGACCCCGATAGGAGCAACTGATATCACTATAGCAAGTAATTTTACACTTTGTATGCGCGAGTAAAATACTCCAAAGACCACTACAACGATAAAAAAAATAACTCATTTTTGATATTCTTCCCTTACTACAATATCGCTCACACTCTCTAATTTTTCTCAAAGATTATTTTCTTATACTTTGTATGCGATGTTTCATTCTTTCTATCTCTTTGTTGGTATGTCTAAATATCTCTGCCGTAGACTCATAGTATTGACGCAATAGGCATAAGGCTATTGCCCATTCTTGCCAACCAATGAGATGGACCCCAAAAAAATGTAAGTTTGTTAATTAAACTTATTTTTTGGTAAGTTGTAGTTTTCAAAATTAACCTTACCCGTGGAAGCTTCGAGTATATGTGAGTAAACTATCATAAAATGCCACACAATAAATTTATACTTTAATAGTATCAAACCCCAACCATAACTATTTGCGGTTGAAACTCTAGTAAATTAATTGACTAACCAAACAAAGAAATGCAACTCAGCTAATTTGACAACTTTTGCCAAACTAGCAAAGCAGAGACCTCAAGTTTTTTAAGTTTTCTATTTAATGTTTTTGGAAACAAAAAAGCTTGGTATCTATTTTGCTATTTATAACTTTCAATTTTTTGAATAACTTATATTGCTGTCATCATTATCCACTTTATAATTCTTAGGGTAAAAAAACAGTCTGGTATACAAGGCATTCCGTATCACGCAAGATTCATGGAAGGGCCACATCTCATGAGAAGTGATGTAAATAGTCTAATATAATACAAGTATTAATAATGATTTGTATGGCTTGAACTCGTGACCTATAGATTTCACGAAGACAACTTTACCGTTATTGTAAAGTCTATTTAAGAAATTCTTAGTGTTTCTCTTGTTTATAGTAATGATTTAAATATAGGATTTGTTAATGACAGATTCTTGTAGGGGTTGTTGGAAAAAAAGAATTTCGAAAACAATATGTATATACCTCGTGCTACACGCTCGGAGGACTCGTTTGTATTGATGTAACATAACTAAAATAAATAAATATTAATAAATAAAAACCAATCTACCTAACATAATGAGGCACAAAAGACTAGTGTCGATGATGCATAAATCATACCACAAGTCCGCAAACAATCACTATTATTATAATTTCAAGAAATTTAGACTCGGCTAATTGATCAACTGTTATATAAAATTAAATATTTGGTAATCTCTCCGTCTTATATATAGTGTTATTTAAGGTTTTGACACATCAATTAACAAAAATATTTAGTAGTAGTAATCATAAAATCATTTTACTAAGTTACCCGTTAAATCTCCTCAAATATCAAACCTTTTATATCATTTATTCGAGCAATAGCATATTTAAAAAATATTTTCTTGATTTTCTAAAGCCTTTTATTTTGAGCAAAATCAGTTTGACAAAAAAGAATAAAGGATACTTCCTAATTTTGGATCGAATGCATTCGCGTGATAAACTGGGTTGAGAACCATGAGGTCTAAAGTTCGAATTATAATAGAGGCAAAAAATATTAGATGATTTCTTTTCATCTATCCAAATTTGGAAGACAAAGTTACTTGATGCATGTACTGATGGAAGATGACAACGGTCACATAAAATTATTAGAGATATGTGCAAGTTGGCTAGAAAATAAAGTATTGGACCAAATACCATGAGCTTCGGATATTTGAGCAAACATCGGTAGAAATTATACGACGCCAGTCAATAGATTTAGGATATAAATTTAACCGGTCGATCGAAACTAATTGTATTTGCTAGCAAAAAAAATTAAAATAAAATATGTATTATATGTATATAATTGTTTACCCTAAAATTTGGATAATAATTAAACTTATAATGTGATTTTAAAGATATGTGATTTCACCTAATACCAACTGATAAACAAGAAGATTAATAATAATAATCAAATAGTAAAGTAAAGCAAATCAGTGTTTGAACAAAACTCAGTCCTCGAGTTAGTACCCTCAAACTGATTAGTGCAAGAACAGTTTAGAAATATAACAAGCTGATGAAAAAGAATGTACGCGAGAGAGAATTATATTGCTTTTGTATCTGTGAACAATGTGTGTTACAAATGATTAGAACTTCCCTTTAATATAGTAGAGAAATTCTACTTATTGTATAACTCTAATTACAGAAGAAAATCCCATGCTTAGCTGATTAACCGTTTCTGATTTGATCCGTTCCGAGATTTACACCATGATCCTCGACCAGTCACGTATATCTCGCCTTTCTATTATTTTGCTATTTGATCTTACTTGGTGTCTATCTCATTTGGCTTTGATTGTTACCAACCTCGATCTCGACAGATACTTCTGAACTTGGTACCTTATCCTCGTGATTTAGTCGAAGTCAATCTTCAACGCAACCTTCTAGTCTCGGTCAAATAGTAAAATTGGGTGGGTCCGATTTTAACCGTATACAGATAGTCCCCTCATTTTTTGGGGTGTAATAACAAGAAATGAATTGAACCTTCGATTTTTTACCTCGATCAATTATGACGTCATCCCCGTGACGTAAGCGGGAAATGACCGAAACATCCCGTCGGTACAGTTCCCCAAATCATTAATGAGTGTTAGTTGGTTGTCGTCCACTAGTGCTTTTGAACCGTCACCGTAAATCCCATAAGTAGGCCCTCTCCTCATTAATTCAAACTTTACTTTCACTTTTCTCCTAATCTTCAAAGCTTTTACCTCTCCTAAGTTCTTTTCCTTCTACAAATCTTCAGGTTTAGCTATTAATCTTTGCTCTAACATCAAGTTCTATCATCTTCTTTCTTCTTCAAACTTAAACGAAAATGGAAAAAACATCGAAAATGGTACCGCAAAAAAAAGCTGCTTCATCTTCTCAACCCGCCAGCAGGAGAACGACGGTGGAACCCCACCTTGAGGAGTGTATTCCAGGGAGTGTGCGCTATACTCCGACTTCAAGACTGATAGGCTTCGTCGGTTCCAGGTCGGTGCCAGCCAGTGTCGAGATATATATGCTCGATAACTGAAGGATACATCGAGCAGGTAAATAAAGACTGCAACTGGGGGGATAAAGAGGTGGTGATCCCGACCCCCGAAGAGGACATAACTACCCATGTGGAAGAGTTTCTAAGTGTTTACACTTACCCTTTCCCATTGGGTCCCCTTGACCCCGTCATTGTCGACTTCTGTCGTCAATATCAAATAACCTTAGGCCAAATCCATCCTTCCTTTTGGCGAATAGTCATCCTGCTCCGATTCTTCTCGAGCAAAGTCGAAGGGATGTCTTTCACCCTCGACTACCTCATTAGATTGTACAACCCCCATCTCTATCGTGGGGGGTTGATTAAACTCCAGCGTCGAGCTACCAAGATGTTGTTCTCGAGCATCGATAAGGACAAAGATCGAGACTGGATGGGAAGGTTCACTCGAGTGAGGACTTCCGACCTCATCCCGGCAGAGAAGATTCCATTTCCTGAGAAATGGAACATGAAGTGTAAGTATTATCTCACTGTTAGCTTCCACGCATTATTTCATTCCTCTGATTTTTCTCATTAATTCCTTCTTTCATGATGTAGTGGTTTCTTGTATTCCCCGTGTGATCCCCGACCTCGAGAGCTGGGCTCAAAAACTGGCCTCGACCTCTACACACACCGAGCGCTGTTGGCATGATTTAGCAAAAGGCCGATGGGAGGCCAAGAATCATGGTAAGCCCTCTTTTTGCGTATTTGATTATTTGATTAATGATACCCTTCTTTTACTTATTCAATTCCATCGTGTACGGGCTTGGGAAGGGACGCGATCATGAGGCCCTCGTCTCGCGTGGAGGAGACATCGACCCCGGTTCCGAAACCAGTGAAGACATATATTGCTGCCCTTCCTGCTGATGTACTTCAGCGGCTAAGGTAAGAAGAAGAAGAAGATGAAGATGATGGCTTGGAGTTGGTGGCCCGAGTGAAGAAAACCATCGAGGCCCCAAAAGTCGCTGAATCGGTGGTGGTTGGTGAGGTTCTGTCTCGGGCTGAGGGGGTCTTGGAGAAGGAATCGGGCAAATTCCCTGAGTCATCGAAGATCCGGGGTGCAACGGTGGGCATTTCTGAAGGGACAGGCCCTGAAACCCATCGAACTAAGGAGAACGCCCCAAGTGACTCACTTGGAGCAATTGTAATCGGAGATTCGCCTACTTTCCCTGCTTTTTTCGAAGAGGCAATTCGGGATGACCAAGCTTGGAGGACTCCCGAGGTAGATGGAGTTCACGGGAGGGGGGGGGGGGG
>ML407365.1:3631-20911 GCA_005239525.1 Nicotiana knightiana | reverse complement strand
AGATGGAGTTCACGGGGGGGGGGGGGGGAGGAACTCTTCCGTGATTTGTTTACTGGGGTCGAGGATGCTACCAGATCGAGTGACACATCGGGCCTCTTTAATGAGGCTCAACGAGCCCTGAATCGGGTAAGTCTCAATTCCCTTTGTTGATGTCATATTCTTCCATTTTCTGTCTAACTTTCTCTCTTTATCATATAGGCTTTGGAACTTCATCAATGGGCATTTTCCAAGTCCCGAGTAGAGTTGAGCCGATGTGAGGCCGAACTCTGAGGGATCTCGGAAGAAAATAATGCCCTCAAACTTCTCTGCGGGCAAAAAGAAGAGGAGATCAAAGACCTCCAAGCCGAGTTGGCTAAGGCTCAAAAGGATCAAATCGACCTGATCGAGCGGGTAATGACACTCTTAAAAGATCATGGGCTTGATTCGGGAACAGAGGCTAATATTTTAGTCTCACAGCTACAACAAAAGATCGAGAGGCTCGAGCACTTGCACGAGGATATCAATACGATAAAGACGGAGTCCTTCGAGTGAAAAGAGGACATAGACCGCCTTGTTGCAGAAAAAGAGGATGCTCGATCCCAATTGTCATCGGTCGAATGCCAGCTTCGAGGCATGGAGGAAAAAAGCTTAGATCGGGCAAAGAAAATAGAGGAGCTCGAGGCTCGGTTGGCTTCCGAACTTGCAAAGGACAAATCTGAGGCCGAAAAGGCAAAAGCCGAGGTTGAGGCGATCGTGGCCGTTTACCAGACTGATGTTGAAGCCGCTCAAGTCCAAGCGAGGGAGGCTGCCGAGACTTCTCAAACTCGAGCACATTGGATTGCTGAACTTGCCAAATGCCAATCTCGGAGGGAAACCCTCGAGGATATCCACGCTCGAGGTTTCGATCTTATCGAGGAGATAACAAAGGAAAAAGAGCATGAAGATGATGCTAGAGCGTTGGCCTCTTCTGATGACGACAACGATGACGATGATGGCAGCAAGAGTGGGTCCGAAAATGGGGAGGACCTCGATGAAGCAGCTGCCCCCGAGAATAGTTAGAAACCTTTGTACTTTTTATTCTCTTTTTCCTTTTGTGTAGGACATCGATCGGTCGTTTGCAAATATCTTCGTATGTATAAAACATTTCCTTTTCTCTGTCTTGTCTTTATATGTATTTCTGCCTTATGAAAATTTTGATTCACTTATGTCTTGTGAAAATATTGATTCGCTTATGCCTTATGAAAATTTTGATTCACTTATGTCTTGTGAAAATTTTGATTGCTTATGCCTTGTGAAAATTTTGTTCGTAAATTCGAAGCTTAGGAAACTTGATCGAAGTCGGACTGATGTAGTCTTTGTAGTTGGGTGAGTCTTTGCTTGAACTCGAAGTAGGATGACCCATAGGTTTTAGTTGAGTGAGGATGATTTCTCGAACTCAAAAAATATAACGACCCTTAGGCTTTTAAATTGGGCCAATATGGCCTCGAAAGAGTGCCTTTTTTCTTCCTTTTTCGGCTTAAAAAGTTAATCATATAAAATTTTGTCATGCCTTAGCACGAAATAAGTTTGTACCCATTAGGTTTTTTGGGGTTTAGTGTTATTAAAACCCTCCTTAGCACAAAATAAGTCTGTACCCATTAGATTTTCGGGGTTTAATGTTATCGAAACCCTTTACTTTTTTATGCCTTAACACAAAATTGTTCAATACAAAATTGTTCGTGGGTTCGAAAAATCGATGCCCCTTAGGGTTTTTCGAGGGCTGACGTTATCGAAACCCTTTTGTTATTTTGTCGAGTGAAGCCTTTTTAACCGGTTTATAAAAACATTCGAAGGCCTACTTTGTTACGGAATTTAGACGTCTTTGTTGGTGTGTCTAAAGAAGTGAAAGAGGTCTTCCTTTTATAGGAGAAATGAGCTGTATGCTCCAAGTGTGTTACAAGATAATTTTAATCTCCTCAAATTATTTTCAAACTTGGGCTCTAAGTAAAATCTTTCACCAATGTCACGACCCAAAATCCCTTCAAAGGAGTTGTGATTGCACCTAGTCTCTAAACTAGGTAAGCCTAACATCAACAGAAATAACATTGATATTCACTAACTTCAACTTAGATAACTTTGAACAATTACAATTCTCAAAACTGGTAGTACAAGTCATAAGTCTTTCTAGGAGTAGTTATACAAAATGAATACCTCACTGTTCCAGAACAAAAGGAAACAATGAAAATGGTTACGACAGAAGGCGACTCCGAGGCTTGCGAAGGCAGCAACAAGTTTACCTTGAGTCTCCACAACAACAATTCGCACAGCCACTATCGACCAAATACCTGGATCTGTACAAAAATGTACAGAAGAGTAGTATGAGCACACCACAGCCGCAATAAGTATCAAGACTAACCTTGGTGGAGTAGTGACGAGGAACAGTCAAGACACCTACTGGTCAATTAAGTTGAACATGATATGATAATAAACTATCAAGATAATGATAACAAAGTAATGTCAATAACAGGGAGAGATCAAATTACAAACAGTAGAAACAATAAAGGGACACACGTATGGTAAAGAAGATAACCAAGTAAATTAACACCAACATAGCTGGGACACAGACAAGTAAAAATGTGCTCAAATAAAGAAGGCGATGTTAAATCAATCAATCACATCATTTATAATACACAATCCCGACCATCTCAATCATCGGTGCCTCATATCATAAATCTCAATTTTCAAACCTTTAGCACACATGGCACCTTGTGCCCACATATTTACATCTTACTTTGCACAACAAAATTCACGTGCTACCCAGTACATTAATGTCCGTAACCAATGCAATTAAGATATTCAAGGAGTCTTATTTATGTAACATAAAATAAATTACATTTTCTAAACCAATTAGGAAATCAGCGAAAAAAGATGAAGTTATTTTTAGAAATCATTTGAATGAAGAAAATACCCTTTTCAAATAAAATAAAATATCGAATAAATTATTTCCTTTAATATAGGATTTATAAAATTCCTTTTCTTAGTAAGATTTAATCTCAAACAGGTTAAGGATATTTAATTGAGAAACTAATCGAAATAAAATAAAATAATTATTGGAATTTGACATATTGAAATGTATGTGTATGTATATATATATATATATATACACACACACGACGAGTTCAAATTTAAAAATATACAAAGTAGCATAATATTAATTCCTTTATTTTAAATCACTATATTATTAACAACTTAACAGAACATGAGGAAATGGTTCAACGTAGTATATTTACTTTGAAATTAATTCACCAGAGTAATACTTCCAGGAAAAGAATTCAAAGAACAACGGCAAGTCAATAAATCAATGTCAACAACCGGATCCTCAAAAATCAGTGGAACCCGAAATACAAATTATCAAAGTCTTGAACAAATGAACTGTCACGACCCAAATTCCCAACCCACAGGATCGTGATGGCACCTAACACAATACTTGCTAAGCAAGCCGATGTTAGAAATTTACTAACCATTTCCTTTAAAAGTTTACTTAACACAAAAAAAATCTTAAAATAAAATAAATAAATCTAATGCTTTCCAATAAATGACTTCATGAATAATATTAGATAAAATGAAACGAACCACGAACTATTACCAACTATATATTTACCCAGGGTCTGGTGTCACAATTCACGAACTACTAATGAATGCTGCAAGTATTTGACTGAAGGAAAAATATCTCTGTTTTGAATGAAATAAAACAGCAACTAAATAGTGTAGAGAAGACGTCAGGAGTCTGTGAATGCCAACAGATCTACCTCTTGTCTCCGTGAAAATGCACCGCTATGTCTCGAACTTAACACTAGCCAGTACCTGGATCTGCACAAGAAGTGCAGGGTGCAGTATTAGTACAACCGATCCCATGTACTTAGTAAGTGCCGAGCCTAACCTCGATGAAGTAGTGACGAGGCTACGACAAGACATTTTATAAAATAGGCTGTAAACAATATATATAATACAGCAAGAAGGAAATAATAATAAACTAAATAACCAGTAACTTGTAACAATATATAAAAAGTTTTGGGATAGCTTTTCCAGATATCAGCTATAATCAAACCTTCTCAAAATTTCCAAGTTTCAATTTAAATCACAATAAAATCAGAGTATGAAAACCTTTTAAATAAAACATGGAGTTTTCCAAATCTTTATTTTTGAAAATCGGTAAAACATAAATATTCTCCTTTATCGCTCCTTGTTGCGGCGCGCAGCCCGCTCCCACCTGTCCACCCTTATTGCTCCTCCCTACATATATCACCCTTATTTCTCCTGTTACGACGTGCAACCCGATCCTACCTATCCACCCTTATCACTCCTTGTTGTGGCGTGCAACTCGCTCCCACCAGACAATCACATCACTTTATTTATAAAAAATTTCACAATTCAGGTCAAAACCTTTCACAATATTTTTGTCTCGACAATTGTAAACAAAAAGTTGTACAACTCATGAACTTCATCAATTATCATTTCACAATGAAACCAACAGGAATATATATGTATCGTAAAACAATGTCATCCAATTCAATCTTTATGTATCACAATGAAACCAAGGGAACAACCAACACTTCCCAAAATACTTGAAATAATACTTAACAACAAGTCGACGAATATAATTAGACATGGAGGCATCAATGATCATAAAGCAATTAAGCCAGGAATCAAATAAAGTGGAAATAAGGAAGGGATCATGCTCAACAAATAATTTGGTGGTGCATAGATACCTGTCACCTCACCTATACACCACACACATGCAAATTAACATAGCATTTAAGTTGGGGATTCCTATTCCCTCAAGTCAAGGTTAAACCAAGCACTTACCTCAATCTCACAAGAAATCACGGCTCTAGCACGACCTCTCCCTTAGAATTTGCCTCTAACTCGCTCGAATCTAATCACAATTGGTTCAATATTATCAATTATTTCTTAAAGGAATCAACTTTAATGAAACACTATGGTTTTCTATGTTTTCTTATCAAAATACAAAAATCGACCCCGATCTCCCCGAGCCCGGATATACAATTGGTTTTGGAATCCGACCTCAATTCGAGGTCTAAATCCCCAAATTTTGGAATTCCTAAGTTCTACCCAAAAGCCCCAATTTTTACCATGAAAACTCTAGATTTTTGGTTGAAATCTTGTTAAAAATTGTTAAGGAATGAAAGAATTAGTTAGAGATCACTTACCAATGATTTGGAGAAGTTTGGGTCTTTGGAAAATCGCCTATGGAGGTTTAGGGTTTGAGAGAATTGAAAAAGAAGTAAAAAACCCGTCTAAAATCTGATTTAACTGGTTGCGGATCTCGCATTTGCGAACAGGGGTTCGCATTTGCGAACCCTGCGAATTTGGGCAGTCATCGTAAATGCGATGAATTTGTCGCATTTGCGACATATCGAGGTTTCACATTTGCAAGATCTGGGGTTGGCCCAAGAGATATCAGCTGTGATGAAATTTTTCTAAGTCTAAACACTCCGTAGCCTACCCAAAACTCCCCCGAGCCCTCAGGACTCCAAACCAAACATGCACGGAAGTCTAAAAATATCATACGGACTTGCTCGTGCGATAAAATCATCAAAATAACATCAAAAACTACAAATTTAACCTCAAAACTCAAGATTTCCTCAAGAACACTCAAATTTCTAACTTTTCAACTGGACGTCTAAATCACGTCAAACCAACTCCGATTCTCATCAAATTTCACAGATTGGACTTAAATACCATAACAAACTTGTATCGGGGTCCGGAACCAAAATACGGGCCCCATACCAACAATTTCACATATTATTTTATTTCTTTATTTCTTGTAATAACCAGCAAAACAATTTTCTTCAAAAATTGTTTTCTAAGGCTAACAACCTCGGAATTCAATTCCGGGCATACGCCCAAGTCCCATATTTTACCGCGGACCTCCCGGGATCGTCAGAACACAGATCCGGGTTCGTTTATTCAAAATGTTGACCAAAGTCAACTAAAACCAAATTTTAACTCTAGAAATGACTATTTCTCATATTTTCATATAAAAACTTTCCGATTTCATGCCTAGACTGCGCATACAAATCGAGAAAATTAAAATTAGTCTTTTTATGCTAATAAGCTTAGAATGGAGTCTAAATTCGTAAAATGACCATTTGGGTCATCACAATCTCCACCTCTAAAACAAACATTCGTCCTCGAATGGACATGGAAAATTACCTGAATTGGCAAACAAGTGTGGATATCTACTCTGCATGTCGACTCAGACTCCCAAGTAGCTGCCTCAACGGGCTGAACTTTCCACTGCACTCGAACTGAAGGATAACTCTTTGATCTCAACTGGCGAACTTGCCGGTCTAAGATGGCCACCAGCTCCTCCTCATAAGTCAAATCCTTGTCCAATTAGACAGAACTGAAGTCTAACATGTGGGACGGGTCACCATGATATTTTTGGAGCATAGACACATGGAATACCGGATGAACTGAGGATAACCTTGGAGGCAACTCAAGCCTATAAGATACCTCCCCCACTCTCTCAATAATCTCAAATGGCCCGATATACCTAGGGCTTAGCTTACCCTTCTTCCCAAATCTCATAACACCCTTCACGGGTGATACCCGAAGTAATACTCTCTCTCTAACCATGAATGCTACATCATGAACCTTACGGTCGGCATAACTTTTTTGCCTAGACTGAGCTGCACGAAGTCGATCCATTATAACCTTGATCTTATCTAAGGCCTCTTGAACTAAGTCTGTACCCAATAACCGAGCCTCTCTAGGCTCAAACCATCCAACCGACGATCTACACCGTCTACCATATAATGCCTCATAGGGAGCCATCTGAATGCTCGACTGGTAGCTATTATTATAGGCAAACTCCGCTAACGGCAAAAATTGATCCCAAGAACCTCCAAATTCAATAACACAAGCGCGGAGCATATCCTCTAGAATATGAAAGTATGCTCGAACTGCCCATCCGTCTGAGGATGAAATGATGTGCTCAACTCAACTCGGGTACCCAACTCACGTTAAACTGCCCTTCAAAAGTGCGAGGTAAACTGCGTACCTCGATCAGAAATGATAGACACGGGTACACCGTGAAAGCAAACAATCTCTCTAATATATATCTCTTTCAACCGCTCAGAAGTATAAGTACTTGCCACCGGAATGAAAAGTGTTGATTTAGTCATTCTATCCACAATAACCTAAACAGCGTCGAATTTCCTCTGAGTCCATGGGAGTCCAACAACGAAGTCCATAGTGATATGCTCCCACTTTCACTCAGGAATCTCTATCTGCTGAAGCAACCCATTGGGTCTCTGATTCTCATACTTTACCTGTTGACCATTCAAGCAACGAGCCACATAAGCAACAATGTCCTTTTTCATCCTTCTCCACCAATAGTGTTGTCGCAGGTCCTGGTACATTTTGGCTGCACCCGGGTGAATAGAATTCTTAGAACTGTGAGCCTCCTCAAGGATCAACTCACGAAACCCATCAACATTAGGCACACATATACGACCCTGCATCCTCAAAACACCGTCATTTCGAACTGTAACTTTCTTGGCACCACCGTGCCAAACTGTGTCCCTAAGGACCATCAAATGTGGGTCATCATCATGTCGATCTCTGATACGCTCAAATAAGGAAGACCGAGCGACTGCACACGCTAAAACATGGTTGGGCGAAATATCCAACCTCACGAACTGATTAGCCATAGTCTGAATGTCTGAAGCTAATGGCCTTTCACCGACTAGAATAAATGCAAGGCCGCCCATACTTACTGCCTCTCTACTCAATGCATCGGCCACCACATTGGCCTTTCCCGGATGATACAATATAGTGATGTCATAGTCTTTCAATAACTGTAACCATCTCCTCTGTCTCAAATTAAGATCTTTTTGCTTGAACAAATACTGAAGGCTACGATGATCCGTGTAAACCTCACATGGTACGCTATAAAGATAGTGCCTCCAAATCTTCAATGCGTGAACAATGGCGGCCAACTCTAAGTCATGGACATGATAATTCTTCTCATGAATCTTTAACCGCTGAGATGCATATGCCATCACCCTACCCTCCTGCATTAATACTACTCCCAACCCAACACGGGAAGCATCACAATACACCGTGAAAGATCCTGAACCTGATGGTAACACCAACACCGGTGCTGAAGTCAAGGCGGTCTTGAGCTTCTGAAAGCTCGCCTCATAGTCGTCCAACCATTTGAATGGGGCATCTTTCTGAGTCAATCTCATTATTGGGGATGCTATAGATGAGAACCCCTCCACAAAACGACGGTAGTAACCAGCCAAACCCAAGAAGCTCCTGATCTCCGTGACTGAAGTGGGTCTAGTCTAGTTCTTGACTGCCTCTACCTTCTTAGGATCTACCTGAATACCCTCTACTAATACGATATGGACCAAGAAAGCTACTGAATCTAACCAAAACTCACACTTTGAAAATTTTGCGTACAACTGACTATCCCTCAAAGTCTGAAGCGCTATTCAGAGGTGCTGCTCATGCTCCTCCTTACTGCGGGAGTATATAAGAATATCATCAATGAACACAATTATGAAGGCATCTAGATAAGGCTTGAAAACCCGATTCATCAAGTCCCATAAATGTTGCTGGGGCATTAGTCAGGCCAAAGGACATCACCGGAAATTCGTAGTGCTCATACCTCGTCCGAAAGGCTATCTTAGGGACATCGGATGCCCTAATTTTCAATTGATGGTAGCCTGACCTCAAGTCAATTTTCGAAAACATCGTAGCACCCTGAAGCTGGTCAAATAAATCATCAATCCTCGGCAAAGGATATTTATGCTTGATAGTAACTTTATTCAACTGTCGGTAGTCTATACACATCCTCATCGATCCATCCTTCTTCTTTACGAACAAAACCGGCGCACCCCAGGACGAGACACTAGGCCTGATGAAACCCTTATCAAGCAGGTCTTGCAACTATTCTTTCAATTCTGGTGGGGCCATCCGGTATGGAGGAATTGAAATGGACTGAGTGCCCGGAGCCACATCAATGCAAAAATTAATATCCCTATCGGGTGGCATCCCCGGTAGGTCTACAGGAAACACCTCGGGAAACTCACAAACAATAGCCACTGACTCTATTTAAGAAACTTCAGCATTAGAATCGCGAATATGAGCCGAATAAGCCAAATATCCCTTCTCAACCATGCGACGAGCCTTGGCATGAGAAATCACTCTGCTGGGAGAATGACCAGGAATCCCCTTCCACTCTAATCGAGGAAACCCTGGAAAAGCTAAAGTAACTGTCTTGGCGTGACAGTCCAAGATGGCATAATAAGGTGACAATCAATCCATGCCCAATATGACATCGAAATCGACCATGTCAAGAAGCAAAAGGTCTACACTAGTTTCAAGACCCTCAATAGAGACTACGCACGAACGATACACACAATCTACCACAATAGCATCCCCCACCAGCGTAGACACATAAACAGGGACACTCAAGGAATCACGGGGCACAACCAAATACGAGGAAAAATATGATGACACATAAGAATAAGTAGACCCCGGATCAAACAAAACTGAAGCATTTCTATTACAAACTGAAATGGTACCTGTGATAACGGCATCGGAGGACTCCGCCTCAGGCCTGGCTGGAAATGCATATAATCGAGGTTGGGCCCCACCACCCTGAACTACGTCTCTGGGAGGATCTCTAACAGGTGGACCTCCACCTCTAGCGGGCTGGCCTCTACCTCTAACTTTCTGACCTCTACCTCTGACTACCTAACCCCTACCCCTGGCTGGCTGGGCAGGTGGTGCTGCAGCTGGTGCCTGAACTATGGCACGAGAGTTCTGGTACTGAGGCTGATTACCCAAAAATATCGGACAAGCTCTCTGATTGTGCCCATGCTCACCACACTCATAACACCGATCTTGATACTGAGGTTGACCTTGACGAACCGGCTGACCACGATAATAACTCTGAAGAGGAGGTGCTCTGATAGGGGCTGACTGGTCGGAATGAGGCAAATAAGTGCCACGACCACCTAAGGCACCATGGTACATCTGAAGTGCTGAATTAAATGGCCTGGAAGAATGGCCTCTACCCTGAGTACCCCCGCCTCCTGATGAGGCACCACTGAATCCACCGGAATGGAGAGGTCTCTTGTCTGACCCCAGACCTTCCATCCCGAGAACCGTCTCAACTCTCCTGGCCACATTGGCCGCATCCTGAAATGAAATCTCAGTCCCTGTCTCCTTGGCCATCTGCAACCTGATGGGATGATCAAGGCCCTCAATAAATATCCTGACCCTCTCCCTCTCTGTGGGCAACAAAATAATAGCATGTCCATCCAAATCCACAAAACGAGTCTCATACTGGGTAACTGTTATGCCACCTTGCCGAAGACACCCAAACTGACGACGCTTCTCTTCTCTCATAGTAATAGGAAAAAATTTCTCTAAAAAGAGGTGAGAAAACTGATTCCAAGTCAAGGCAGGCGACCCGGCTGGTCTAGTCAACAAATAATCCCTCCACCATTTCTTGGCGGAACCAGTCATCTGAAACGCGGCGAAGTCGATCCCATTGGTCTCCAAAATACCTATATTACGAAGAACCTCATGACAGCTGTCAAGATACTCATGAGGATCCTCTGAAGTGGCACCACTAAAACGAATAGGGAATAACTTGATGAACCTGTCCAATCTCCATAAAGCATCGGAGGACATAGATGTCCCCTTAACAAGCGGTTTTGTAGCAACGGGCTGAACTACCCTAACTGGATTGGCTGCCGGGGTCTGAACCTGAGGAGTAGTCTGATCAGGAGTATGGGCAACAGGAGTCTGGACCCCTCCTGCAGCCTGAGATACGATTGCTGCCATGGGGAGTGCGCCAGTCTGGGATACACTCTCCATAAGGCCCACTAATTGGACCAAAGCATCCTGAAGCACCGGGGAAGAAATAAATCCCTTTGGGACCTGAGCTGGTGCAGCTGGAACAGTCTGAGCTAGAGCCCCCACCCATCAATCTCAATCTGAGGCTCTGCAACTGGAGCTGTTGTCTGAGCAGTAGGTTGTGTCCTGCCCCTGCCTCGGCCCCTAACGTGGCCTCGGCCTCTGTCCCTAATAGGAGCTTCTGTTGCTGGAAGACCGGATTGTTAGTCAGCGAAAGAGGACGCACGTGTTCTCGCCATCTGCGAGAGAATAGAAGAGTTCAATCAGTATTTTTGAGATATCAAGAATCGCACGATAGAGTAGAAATAAAAACTAAGTTTGTTCCTAAATTCATAGCCTCTGAAAGATAAGCACAGACATCTCTGTATTGATCCTTCAGACTCTATTAGGCTTGTTCGTGAATTGTGAGACCTAGGCAACCTAGTGCTCTGATACCAACTTGTCACGACCCAAATTCCCAACCCATGGGATCGCGATGGCGCTAACACAATACTTGCTAGGCAAGCCGATGTTAGAAATTTACTAACCATTTCCTTTAAAAGTTTACTTAACACAATAGAAATCTTAAAATAAAACAAATAAATGTAATGCTTTCCAATAAATGACTCCATGAATAATATTAGATAAAATGAAACAAACCACGAACTATTACCAACTATATATCTACCCAGGGTCTGCTGTCACAATTCACGAACTACTAATGAATGCTACAAGTATTTGGCTGAAAGAAAAATATCTCTGTTTTGAATGAAATAAAACATCAACTAAATAGTGTAGAGAAGACTCCAGGAGTCTGCGAATGCCAGTAGATCTACCTCTTGTCTCCATGAAAATGCACCGCTATGTCTCGAACTTAACACTGGCTAGTACCTGGATTTGCACAAGAAGTGCAGAGTGCAGTATCAGTACAACCGACCCCATGTATTGAGTAAGTGTCGAGCCTAACCTCGACGAAGTAGTGACGAGGCTATGGCGGGGCATTTTATAAAATAGTATGTAAACAATATATATAATACAACAAGAAGGAAATAATAATAAACTAAATAACCAGTAACTTGCAACAATAAATAAAAACAACTCAGATAATTTTTCCAGATATCAGCTATAATCAAACCTTCTCAAAATTTCCAAGTTTCAATTTAAATCACAGTAAAATCAGAGTATGAAAACCTTTAAATAAAACAGGGAGTTTTCCAAATATTTATTTTTGAAAATCGGTAAACCATAAATATTCTCCCTTATCGCTCCTTGTAGCTGCGTGCAACCCGCTCCCACCTGTCCACCGTTATTTCTCCTCCCTATATATATATATATATCACCTTTATTTCTCCTGTTGCGGTGTGCAACCCGATCCCACCTGTCCACCCTTATCACTCCTTGTTGTGGTGTGCAACCCGCCCCCACCAGACAATCACATCACTTTATTTATAAGAAATTTCACAATTCAGGTCGAAACCTTTTACAATATTTTTGTCTCGACAATCGTAAATAGAAAGTTGTAAACCTCATGAACTTCATCAATTATCATTTCACAATGAAACCAACCGGAATATATATGTATCGTAAAATAGTGCCATCTAATTCAATCTTTATGTATCACAATGAAACCAAGGGAAAAACCAACACTTCCCAAAATACTTGGAACAATACTTTACAACAAGTCGACGAAAATAATTAGACATGGAGGCATCAATGATCATAAAACAATTAAGCCAGGAATCAAATAAAGTAGAAATAAGGAAGGGATCATATTCAACAAATAATTTGGTGGTGCATAGATACCCGTCACCTCAACTATACACCACACACATGAAAATTCACATAGAATTTAAGTTGGGGATTCCTATTCTCTCAAGTCAAGGTTAAACCAAGCACTTACCTCAATCTCACAAGAAATCACTGCTCTAGCACGGCCTCTCCCTTAGAATTTACCTCTAACCCGCTCGAATCTAATCACAATTGGTTCAATATTATCAATTATTGCTTAAAGGAATCAGCTTTAATCAAACACTATGGTTTTTCTATGTTTTCTTATCAAAATACAGAAATCGACCCCGGGCCTGCTTGGTCTAAACTCGAGGTTCGGACCAAAACTCGTTTACCCAATCTCTCCCGAGCCCGAATATATAATTGGTTTTTGAATCCGACCTCAATTCGAGGTCTAAATCCCCTAATTTTGGAATTACTAAGTTTACCCAAAATCCCCAATTTTTACCATGAAAACTCTAGATTTTTGGTTGAAATCTTGTTAAAAGTTGTTAAGGAATGAAAGGAATTAGTTAGAGATCACTTACCAATGATTTGGAGAAGTTTGGGTCTTTGGAAAATCGCCTATGGAGGTTTCGGGTTTGAGAGAATTAAAAAAGAAGTGAAAAACCCGTCTAAAATCTTATTTAACTGGTTGCGGATCTCGCATTTGCAAGCAAGAACCCTTCGAATTTGGGCAGTCATCGCAAATGCGATGAATTTGTCGCATTTGTAACATATCGAGGTCTCGCATTTGCGACCAGAAATCTCGCATTTGCAAGATCTGGGGCTGACCTAGGACTTTGCAAATACAAAGCTTGATCTCGCAAATGCGAGATCAGAGGCCTGCCACACCAGATATCAGCTCTAATGAAATTTTTCTAAGTCTAAACACTTCGTAGCCTACCCAAAACTTCCCCAAGCCCTCGGGACTCCAAACCAAACATGCACGTAAGTCTAAAAACATCATACGGACTTGCTCGTGCGATAAAATCATCAAAATAACATCAAAAACTACAAATTTAACCTCAAAACTCAAGATTTCCTCAAGAACACTCAAATTTCTAACTTTTCAACCGGACGTCTAAATCACGTCAAACCAACTCTGATTCTCATCAAATTTGACAGATAGGACTTAAATACCATAACAAACTTGTTTCGGGGTTCGGAACCAAAATACGGGCCCCATACCAACAATTTCACATATTATTTTATTTCTTTATTTCTTGTAATAACCAGCAAAATAATTTTCTTCAAAAATTGTTTTGTAAGGCTAGGGACCTCGGAATTCAATTCGGGCATACGCCCAAGTCCTATATTTTACTGCGGACCTCCCGGGATCGTCGGAACACAGATCCGGGTCCGTTTACTCAAAATGTTGACCAAAGTCAACTAAAACCAAATTTTAACTCTAGAAATTACTAATTCTCATATTTTCACATAAAAGCTTTCCGGTTTCACACCCGAACTGCGCACGCAAATTAAAGAAATTAAGATTAGTATTTTTATGAATAATAAGCCTAGAATGGAGTCTAAATTCGTAAAATGACCCTTTGGGTCATCACATGAACTAAAGCCAATACTGTAAAATAGAGAATACCAAAATACAAGATATGTACATTCACCCTTATTATTCCTTATCAGTCCACCCTTATTTCTCCTATTGAGGCGTGCAACCCGATCCCACTGGACAATATCAATATCATAATACAACAACAACAACATGCCTAATAAAATCCCACTAGTGGGGTCTGGGGAGAGTAGAGTGTATGCAGACTTTACCCCTACCTCGAAAAGAAAATATCAATATCATAACAATAAATATAATATGTTTCGGCGTGCAACCCGATCGCACCAGTCCACCTTATTGCTCCTTAATATATCACCCTTATTACTCTTGTTGCGGCGTGCAACCCGATCCTACCAGACACTATCAATTCTCCATTATTCCTCCTCAATATATATCACCCTAATTACTTTTGTTGCCGTGTGCAACCCGATCCTACCAGACACTATCAATTCTCCCTTATTCCTCCTCAATATATATCACCATTATTCCTCCTGTTGCGACGTGCAACCTGATCCCACCAAACAATATTTTAAATCAACAGCAATAACAAATCATTAACTCAATTAAAAGAATTTCTACTATTGATCACGCTCAACTATGTCTTATAAAAGACTAAGCGGGCGTTGCAAATATAATCCGAGGTATTATGCCCAGAGTCAATCCCACAGGGAATTTACGTATCAATTAAGTCTTTAGAATACTCAACTTTTACTCAATCAATTCTCTCAAGACTTTTTGAATAGAAATTGGTGATGTTTTACTAATTCTACTAACAATAATAATAACTAACAATTACTAACAATGTATTGTAAACAATTATGATAAAGGTCTAAGGTTATGGTTTCCCCCGTTGGTGAACTTACTTCTCGGATATTTCATATAACTTGATTAATTATCTCTATCAATCATGAACACTTTATCTACCATAAATCTCTCTCAAGTAATTATGATAATTTACTAAACGCACTCTCTCAAGTTACGCTAGCTAGATTGCATTACAGTTCACTTTAAATTGCACCCGAAGTATCGTTATTTCTAATCCAACTTCTAAATCCTCGGTTATGACTTTCGTCTATACTGTGGGAGTGGTGTTGTCCAAATAATTACCTAAATATGCACTATCTCTCAAGTAGATACATACTAAAAAGGCACAGCTAATTGATGGCCATCCAATTAACTACAACAAGAACGTAGTTGAACAAATAGAGATGAACAATCAACCAAACTATATTAATATCACCATAAGTTTGTCCCCCAATGGGTTCCACCAAACCCTAGATTAAGAAAATTAGCTACTCATATTCATAAGAATCAATTCTAAAATAACTTGCATAATTGAACTACAAAATAATAAATAAGAGCTATAAAAATCAATGTTTGCTTCACTGAGTAGTAATCCACATGTTTTTCTTCACTTCAATGGCTTCTCCCCCTTTAAGTTGTGTTTTTGGGTCTATTTATATGTTTGGGATAAACCCTAAACGTGTAGGAGACTTCTATTCCAACCGGGAAACACTTAAAACTCTTCAAAACTCGGATTTGACCGGATCAGGGGCCAGGCGTTACAGGCCAAACGCCTGGATAACGCCTGGCCAGGGCTGGCGTTTGGGCTCTGGCGCCTGGATAACGCCAGGCTAGGCCTGGCCTTAAGGCTCAAATGCCCGGCTATAGCCCGGTGCACTCCTCTTCGCCTCTTGAGCGTATTTTCGACGTATTTGCATCCATTTAGCTCGGCTTCCATCTCCAATTCACCTACACATGAAATAGACTCCATTATGCACATAAAAAGTGTATTTTTATCATTAACGCACATAAAATGTAAGGCATATAACGTGTTAAACCATGAATTCTAGCCACGCATCAATACCCCACACTTAAACATTTGCTCGTCCTCGAGCAATCAAACTACACTCATGTACACAACTTATTAAGCAAATCTCTTAACACGTTATACCAAGAATTTTTAAAACATTTCAATCACAGAGGTGTGACATCCTCACCTCAATAGTTGACTCACATATACCATGCTTTATTCATAATCCACTCACTACTCTAACTTAGAGGTCAACAACATTACCTTTCCTTCGTGAATCATGTGCCCTCACCAAATCCAAGAGCTAGTTCCACACACAATGAAATTTTAAGAACACTTAGGAACTCAAGATAGAAAGAATTCACTCGCTCTCCGAAATAATATTCATATGCCACAAAAGATGCACCATAGGCTTGCCCGTAGTGTACTACTCTACTAATCGAGCTCATTCAGTCTAGGATCAAGTAGGACTTTATTTGGTTGTAATGTAGGCTGCGGGACGGGTAGGATACATTTGGATATAAGAGTGACTACACCTCCCTAAGCACTTTAATACATATACTTTAGCGCTCAACCTCAAACTTATATTAAGCCAAACTCCACCTTCACATCAATGTTATTACCCCATACTTCTTTAAGCACAATTACATCAAGAGTCACCATATATATATATTTTTCTTTCACAACAATACAACTATTTATTATCTATTTTTTTTTCTTCTTTTTTCTCTTCTTTTTTCAAGTGACTCTTACTTTTCAATACAGTGCACCTTTCTCCTTATTTCAATTATTCCTCTCAAAAACCAACCTACCACCCCACACTTTAATTTTTCCAAATTTCATCACTTTTTCAGTGCTTACGAGAGGTGACAAGGTTCAAATATATGATCGATTCAAACAAAGGGATATGGCTTGTAATGTGGTTGCCAAAGAAACAGGATTATAGGCTCAAAGGGGTTAACTATGATACATAACAATTAGGTGGGTAAAATATACATAGCTGGCTCAACAAAGAAGCGCATATATCACTTCCAAGACTGAACAAAACTACTATTTTTTTGCACACACGCGGGGCAAGTTCTAGACATCAAATGCAATGCACAGAATAACATACAAACCTCCACACACTTGGCACATAACTCATTCAGGATTGGAAGACACTCCAGTCAAAGCAGTTAAGCAAATTTAAGAATCTTCGATTTAAGGTATTCATCCTAGAGTCAAAAAC